>ONZH01028134.1:0-58075 GCA_900303285.1 Rhinella marina | reverse complement strand
AATCCTATTCTATCTACAAGAAACAACCTAGCCTTGCCCGTATTGCAAGAAAGAATTTGGGCGCAATGAAGATTCAAAGCAGGTGCTCCACTTAGTGAAAAATCAAGCGACGGGGTCCTACAGTTGGCCAAAAATCCAAAGGCGGGGTGCTCCATGCGGTTCAAAATCCAGCTACTGACTTCTCCACGCGGTTTAAAATCCAGCGCCGGAGTCCTCCACATGGTTAAAAATCCAGCGGGCGAAGACCTGCACTTGGTCCAAATTCCAGTAATGGGATCCTTTGCACGGTCTAAAGTCCACTGTCAGGGTCTTCCACATAGCCCACGTTGGGAAAATGACCAGTGGCAGGATCCTCCATGTGGTGCTACGTCCAGCGTCGCGGTCCTTTTCTTGCTCCAAGTGCCAGCATCGAGGTTCTCCACATTGTGCTACCATCAGTGCAGGGTCATACACTTCATGCTAAGTCAAAGGGCAGGGTCCTATTACTCCTAAAAGAAACAACTTATTCTTGCTCACAGTGCAAGCAAGAATTTGGGGCGCAACACCGATACAACGTAGAAGACATTTACCTCCGCTGCACAAACTAAAACATTCTGGACCATCAGGCTGAGGGAAAATGATTTTAACATTATGTGGGCCTTTCAAACCATGCACACATGCAGATGTTAAAAAAAATGTCCCTCTCCAATACGTACAACCAGCTAGTCCATCTCCAGAATGGGTGCATATTTCACATCAATTACTTTAACCTCAGTGAAAGACATCAAACCACCTGATGGTCCAGAAACTCCAGTGGTCCGCCAAGGAAATGCTTTGATGTTTTAGTTGTACCTTAATGTGTTTCTCCAAGGTCCAAAAGGTGTATATTCTCAACACGGTCCTCGTCATCCAGTGCACTTGCAGTCATCCAGTATGTCGTAAGAACACCAGTCTTATTCTTCCTACAAGAAACAACTTATTTTGCACACTCTGTGAGCAAGAATTTTGGGCGCAACACCGATTTAACGTAGAAGACATTTACCTCCGCTACACAAAACTAAAAATTCTGGACCATCAGGCTGAGGAAAATGATTTTAACATTTATGTGGGCCTTCAAACCATGCACACATGCAGATGTTAAAAAAATGTCCCTCTTCAATACAGTACAGCCTGCTATCCATCTCCAGAATTGGGCCATTATTCACACCAATTACTTTAACCTCAGTGAAAGACATCAAACCACCTGATGGTCCAGAAACTCCAGCGGTCCGCCATGGAAATGCTTTGAAATTTTAGTTGTACCTTAATGTGTTTCTCCAAGGTCCAAAAGGTGTATATTCTCAACACAGTCCTCGTCATCCAGTTCAGTTGCGTTCTTCCGCTACGTCGTAGGAATACCAATCCTATTCTTCCTACAAGAATACAAGAAACAACCTATTCTTGCTCAAAGCGCAAGCAAGAACTTTGGGGGCTACACCGATTCAATATACAAGACATTCGCCAAAACAAACATATCCTGGACCATCAGGCTTAGTACAAAGAATTTAGCAACGTGTGTCTATGTCTTTAAAGCATGCACACATGCTTTTAAAAAATCTTCATACCCCTACATTTAGCGTTACCATCTAAGGTATTGGTGCATTTTTTACACCAATTACTTTCACCTTACTGAAAGATAGACAACAGCCTGAAGGTCCTGAAATTATAACTGTATGGTATGGAATAGGTGTCAGAAGTTACCTTAGTATATCATTCCAAGGTCCAACGGGTGGGTAGCTGGGCCTAGGTCCTCTTCATCCATTGCAGTCCCACTCAAACTGTTCTTTACAGGTATTGAAATCCTCTTCTATCTACAAGAAACAACCTAGTCTTGCCCGCATTGCAAGCAAGAATTTGGGCGCAATGCAGATTCAAAGCGGGTGCTCCACTTAGTTAAAAATCCAGCGACGGGGTCCTACAGTTGGCCAAAAATTCAGAGGCAGGGTGCTCCATGCGGTTCAAAATCGAGCTACTGACTTCTCCACGCGGTTTAAAATCCAGCGCCGGAGTCCTCCACTTTGTTGAAAATCCAGCGGCGAAGACCTGCACTTGGTCCAAATTCCAGTAACGGGGTCCTTTGCACGGTCTAAAGTCCACTGTCAGGGTCTTCCACATAGCCCACGTTGGGAAAATGACCAGTGGCAGGATCCTATTACTCCTACAAGAAACAACTTATTCTTGCTCACAGTGCAAGCAAGAATCTGGGGCGCAACACCGATACAACGTAGAAGACATTTATCTCCGCTTCACAAAACTAAAACATTCTGGACCATCAGGCTGAGGAAAATGATTTTAACATTTATGTGGGCCTTCAAACCATACACACATGCAGATGTTAAAAAAATGTCCCTCTCCAATACAGTACAACCAGCTAGTCCATCTCCAGAATTGGTGCATATTTCACACCAATTACTTTAACCTCAGTGAAAGACATTAAACCACCTGATGGTCCAGAAACTCCAGCGGTCCGCCATGAAAATGCTTTGATGTTTTAGTTGTACCTTAATGTGTTTCTCCAATGTCCAAAAGGTGTATATTCGCATCATGGTCCTCGTCATCCAATGCACTTGCAGTCATCCAGCATGTCGTAAGAACACCAGTCTTATTCTTCCTACAAGAAACAACTTATTCTTGCACGCTCTGTGAGCAAGAATTTTGGGCGCAACACCGATTTAACGTAGAAGACATTTACCTCCGCTACACAAAACTAAAAATTCTGGACCATCAGGATGAGGAAAATGATTTTAACATTTATGTGGGCCTTCAAACCATGCACACATGCAGATGTTAAAAAAAATGTCCCTCTTCAATACAGTACAGCCTGCTATCCATCTCCAGAATTGGTGCATTATTCACACCAATTACTTTAACCTCAATGAAAGACATCAAACCACCTAATGGTCCAGAAACTCCAGCGGTCCGCCATGGAAATGCTTTGAAATTTAAGTTGTACCTTAATGTGTTTCTCCAAGGTCCAAAAGATGTATATTCGCAACACGGTCCTCGTCATCCAGTGCAGTTGCGTTCTTCCGCTACGTCGTGAGAACACCAATCCTATTCTTCCTACAAGAAATAACCTATTCTTGCTCATAGCGCAAGCAAGAACTTTAGGGGCTACACCGATTCAATATACAAGACATTCGTCTCCGCTACACAAAACAAACATATCCTGGACCATCAGGCTTAGTACAAAGAATTTAGCAACGTGTGTCTATGTCTTTAAAGCATGCACACATGGTTTTAAAAAATCTTCATGCCCCTACATTTAGCTTTACCATCTAAGGTATTGGTGCATTTTTCACACAAATTACTTTAACCTCAGTGAAAGACATCAAACCACCTGATGATCCAGAAACTCCAGGGGTCCGCCATGGAAATGCTTTGAAATTTAAGTTGTACCTTAATGTGTTTCTCCAAGGTCCAAAATGTGTATATTCTCAACACGGTCCTCGTCATCCAGTGCACTTGCAGTCTTCCAGTATGTCGTAAGAACACCAATCCTATTCTTCCTACAAGAAACAACTTATTCTTGCACACTCTGTGAGCAAGAATTTTGGGCGCAACACCGATACAACGTAGAAGACATTTACCTTGGCTACACAAAACTAAAAAATTCTGGACCATCAGGCTGAGGAAAATGATTTTAACATTTATGTGGGCCTTCAAACCATGCACACATGCAGATGTTAAAAAAAATGTCCCTCTTCAATACAGTACAGCCTGCTATCAATCTCCAGAATTGGTGCATTATTTACATCAATTACTTTAACCTCAGTGAAACACATCAAACCACCTGATGGTCCAGAAATTCCAATGGTCCAGCATGGAAATGCTTTGAAATTTTAGTTGTACCTTAATGTGTTTCTCCAAGGTCCAAAAGATGTATATTTGCAACACGGTCCTCGTCATCCAGTGCAGTTGCGTTCTTCCGCTAAGTCGTAAGAACACCAATCCTATTCTTCCTACAAGAATACAAGAAACAACCTATTCTTGCTCATAGCGCAAGCAAGAACTTTGGGGGCTACACCGATTCAATATACAAGACATTCATCTCCGCTACACAAAACAAACATATCCTGGACCATCAGGCTTAGTACAAAGAATTTAGCAACATGTGTCTATGTCTTTAAAGCATGCACACATGGTTTTAAAAAATCTTCATGCCCCTACATTTAGCTTTACCATCTAAGGTATTGGTGCATTTTTCACACAAATTACTTTAACCTCAGTGAAAGACATCAAACCACCTGATGATCCAGAAACTCCAGGGGTCCGCCATGGAAATGCTTTGAAATTTAAGTTGTACCTTAATGTGTTTCTCCAAGGTCCAAAATGTGTATATTCTCAACACGGTCCTCGTCATCCAGTGCACTTGCAGTCTTCCAGTATGTCGTAAGAACACCAATCCTATTCTTCCTACAAGAAACAACTTATTCTTGCACACTCTGTGAGCAAGAATTTTGGGCGCAACACGATACAACGTAGAGACATTTACCTTGGCTACACAAAACTAAAAATTCTGGACCATCAGGCTGAGGAAAATGATTTTAACATTTATGTGGGCCTTCAAACCATGCACACATGCAGATGTTAAAAAAAATGTCCCTCTTCAATACAGTACAGCCTGCTATCCATCTCCAGAATTGGTGCATTATTTACATCAATTACTTTAACCTCAGTGAAACACATCAAACCACCTGATGGTCCAGAAATTCCAATGGTCCAGCATGGAAATGCTTTGAAATTTTAGTTGTACCTTAATGTGTTTCTCCAAGGTCCAAAAGATGTATATTTGCAACATGGTCCTCGTCATCCAGTGCAGTTGCGTTCTTCCGCTAAGTCGTAAGAACACCAATCCTATTCTTCCTACAAGAATACAAGAAACAACCTATTCTTGCTCATAGCGCAAGCAAGAACTTTGGGGGCTACACCGATTCAATATACAAGACATTCGCCTCTGCTACACAAAACAAACATATCCTGGACCATCAGGCTTAGTACAAAGAATTTAGCAACGTGTATCTATGTCTTTAAAGCATGCACACATGGTTTTAAAAAATCTTCATGCCCCTACATTTAGCTTTACCATCTAAGGTATTGGTGCATTTTTCACACAAATTACTTTCACCAAACTGAAAGATTGCAAACAGCCTGAGGGTCCTGAAATTATAACTGTATGGTATGGAATAGGTGTCAGAAGTTACCTTAGTATATCATTCCAAGGTCCAACGGGTGGGTAGCTGGGCCTAGGTCCTCTTCATCCATTGCAGTCCCACTCAAACTGTTCTTTACAGGTATTGAAATCCTCTTCTATCTACAAGAAACAACCTAGTCTTGCCCGCATTGCAAGCAAGAATTTGGGCGCAATGCAGATTCAAAGCGGGTGCTCCACTTAGTTAAAAATCCAGCGACGGGGTCCTACAGTTGGCCAAAAATTCAGAGGCAGGGTGCTCCATGCGGTTCAAAATCGAGCTACTGACTTCTCCACACGGTTTAAAATCCAGCGCCGGAGTCCTCCACTTGGTTTTAAATCCAGCGGCGAAGACCTGCACTTGGTCCAAATTCCAGTAACGGGGTCTTTTGCACGGTCTAAAGCCAATGTCAGGGTCTTCCACATAGCCCGCGTTGGGAAAATGACCAGTGGCAGGATCCTCCATGTGGTGCTACGTCCAGCGTCGCGATCCTTTTCTTGCTCCAAGTACCAGCATCGAGGTTCTCCACATTGTGCTACCATCAGTGCAGGGTCATACACTTCATGCTAAGTCAAAGGGCAGGCTCCTATTAGTCCTACAAGAAAAAACTTATTCTTGCTCACAGTGCAAGCAAGAATTTGGGGCGCAACACCGATACAATGTAGAAGACATTTACCTCCGCTGCACAAAACTAAAACATTCTGGACCATCAGGCTGAGGAAAATGATTTTAACATTTATGTGGGCCTTCAAATCATGCACACGTGCAGATGTTAAAAAAAATGTCCCTCTCCAATACAGTACAACCAGCTAGTCCATCTCCAGAATTGGTGCATATTTCACACCAATTACTTTAACCTCAGTGAAAGACATCAAACCACCTGATGGTCCAGAAACTCCAGTGGTCCGCCATGGAAATGCTTTGATGTTTTAGTTGTACCTTAATGTGTTTCTCCAAGGTCCAAAAGGTGTATATTCTCAACACAGTCTTCGTCATCTAGTGCACTTGCAGTCATCCAGTATTTCGTAAGAACACCAGTCTTATTCTTCCTACAAGAAACAACTTATTCTTGCACACTCTGTGAGCAAGAATTTTGGGCGCAACACCGATTTAACGTAGAAGACATTTACATCGGCTACACAAAACTAAAAAATTCTGGACCATCAGGCTGAGGAAAACGATTTTAACATTTATGTGGGCCTTCAAACCATGCACACATGCAGATGTTAAAAAAATGTCCCTCTTCAATACAGTACAGCCTGCTATCCATCTCCAGAATTGGTGCATTATTTATAACAATTACTTTAACCTCAGTGATATACATCAAACCACCTGATGGTCCAGAAATTCCAACGGTCCAACATGGAAATGCTTTGAAATTTTAGTTGTACCTTAATGTGTTTCTCCAAGGTCCAAAAGATGTATATGTGCAACACAGTCCTCGTCATCCAGTGCAGTTGCGTTCTTCTGCTACGTCGTAAGAACACCAATCCTATTCTTCCTACAAGAAACAACCTATTCTTGCTCATAGCACAAGTAAGAACTTTAGGGGCTACACCGATTCAATATACAAGACATTCGCCTCCGCTACACAAAACAAACATATCCTGGACTATCAGGCTTAGTACAAAGAATTTAGCAACGTGTGTCTATGTCTTTAAAGCATGCACACATGGTTTTAAAAAATCTTCATGCCCCTACATTTAGCTTTACCATCTAAGGTATTGGTGCATTTTTCACACAAATTACTTTCACCAAACTGAAAGATTGCAAACAGCCTGAGGGTCCTGAAATTATGACTGTTTGGTATGGAATAGGTGTCAGAAGTTACCTTAGTATATCATTCCAAGGTCCAACGGGTGGGTAGCTGGGCCTAGGTCCTCTTCATCCATTGCAGTCCCACTCAAACTGTCCTTTACAGGTATTGAAATCCTCTTCTATCTACAAGAAACAACCTAGTCTTGCCCGCATTGCAAGCAAGAATTTGGGCACAATGCAGATTAAAAGTGGGTGCTCCACTTAGTTAAAAATCCAGCAAAGGGGTCCTACAGTTGGGCAAAAATCCAGAGGCGGGGTGCTCCATGCGGTTCAAAATCCAGCTACTGACTTCTCCACGCGGTTTAAAATCCAGCGCCGGAGTCCTCCACATGGTTAAAAATCCAGTGGCGAAGACCTGCACTTGGTCCAAATTCCAGTAACGGGGTCCTTTGCACGGTCTAAAGTCCACTGTCAGGGTCTTCCACATAGCCCACGTTGGGAAAATGACCAGTGGCAGGATCCTCCATGTGGTGCTACGTCCAGCGTCGCGGTCCTTTTCTTGCTCCAAGTGCCAGCATCGAGGTTCTCCACATTGTGCTACCATCAGTGCAGGGTCATAAACTTCATGCTAAGTCAAAGGGCAGGGTCCTATTACTCCTACAAAAAACAACTTATTCTTGCTCACAGTGCAAGCAAGAATTTGGGGCGCAACACCGATACAACGTAGAAGACATTTACCTCCGCTGCACAAAACTAAAACATTCTGGACCATCAGGCTGAGGAAAATGATTTTAACATTTATGTGGGCCTTCAAACCATGCACACATGCAGATGTTAAAAAAAATGTCCCTCTCCAATACAGTACAGCCTGCTATCCATCTCCAGAATTGGTGCATTATTCACACCAATTACTTTAACCTCAGTGAAAGACATCAAACCACCTGATGGTCCAGAAACTCCAGCGGTCCGACATGGAAATGCTTTGATGTTTTAGTTGTACCTTAATGTGTTTCTCCAAGGTCCAAAAGGTGTATATTCTCAACACAGTCCTCGTCATCCAGTGCACTTGCAGTCATCCAGTATGTCGTAAGAACACCAGTCTTATTCTTCCTACAAGAAACAACTTATTCTTGCACACTCTGTGAGCAAGAATTTTGGGCGCAACACAGATACAACGTAGAAGACATTTACCTCGGCTACACAAAACTAAAAAATTCTGGACCATCAGGCTGAGGAAAATGATTTTAACATTTATGTGGGCCTTCAAACCATGCACACATGCAGATGTTAAAAAAATGTCCCTCTTCAAAACAGTACAGCCTGCTATCCATCTCCAGAATTGGTGCATTATTCACATCAATTACTTTAACCTCAGTGAAACAAATCAAACCACCTGATGGTCCAGAAATTCCAACGGTTCAACATGGAAATGCTTTGAAATTTTAGTTGTACCTTAATGTGTTTCTCCAAGGTCCAAAAGATGTATATTTGCAACACGGTCCTCGTCATCCAGTGCAGTTGCGTTCTTCCGCTAAGTCGTAAGAACACCAATCCTATTCTTCCTACAAGAATACAAGAAACAACCTATTCTTGCTCATAGCGCAAGCAAGAACTTTGGGGGCTACACCGATTCAATATACAAGACATTCATCTCCGCTACACAAAACAAACATATCCTGGACCATCAGGCTTAGTACAAAGAATTTAGCAACGTGTGTCTATGTCTTTAAAGCATGCACACATGGTTTTTAAAAAAATCTTCATGCCCCTACATTTAGCTTTACCATCTAAGGTATTGGTGCATTTTTCACACAAATTACTTTAACCTCAGTGAAAGACATCAAACCACCTGATGATCCAGAAACTCCAGGGGTCCGCCATGGAAATGCTTTGAAATTTAAGTTGTACCTTAATGTGTTTCTCCAAGGTCCAAAATGTGTATATTCTCAACACGGTCCTCGTCATCCAGTGCACTTGCAGTCTTCCAGTATGTCGTAAGAACACCAATCCTATTCTTCCTACAAGAAACAACTTATTCTTGCACACTCTGTGAGCAAGAATTTTGGCGCAACACCGATACAACGTAGAAGACATTTACCTTGGCTACACAAAACTAAAAAATTCTGGACCATCAGGCTGAGGAAAATGATTTTAACATTTATGTGGGCCTTCAAACCATGCACACATGCAGATGTTAAAAAAAATGTCCCTCTTCAATACAGTACAGCCTGCTATCCATCTCCAGAATTGGTGCATTATTTACATCAATTACTTTAACCTCAGTGAAACACATCAAACCACCTGATGGTCCAGAAATTCCAATGGTCCAGCATGGAAATGCTTTGAAATTTTAGTTGTACCTTAATGTGTTTCTCCAAGGTCCAAAAGATGTATATTTGCAACACAGTCCTCGTCATCCAGTGCAGTTGCGTTCTTCCGCTATGTCGTAAGAATACCAATCCTATTCTTCCTACAAGAAACAACCTATTCTTGCTCATAGCGCAAGCAAGAACTTTGGGGGCTACACCGATTCAATATACAAGACATTCGCCTCTGCTACACAAAACAAACATATCCTGGACCATCAGGCTTAGTACAAAGAATTTAGCAACGTGTGTCTATGTCTTTAAAGCATGCACACATGGTTTTAAAAAATCTTCATGCCCCTACATTTAGCTTTACCATCTAAGGTATTGGTGCATTTCTCACACAAATTACTTTCACCAAACTGAAAGATTGCAAACAGCCTGAGGGTCCTGAAATTATGACTGTATGGTATGGAATAGGTGTCAGAAGTTACCTTAGTATATCATTCCAAGGTCCAACGGGTGGGTAGCTGGGCCTAGTTCCTCTTCATCCATTGCAGTCCCACTCAAACTGTCCTTTACAGGTATTGAAATCCTCTTCTATCTACAAAAAACAACCTAGTCTTGGCGCATTGCAAGCAAGCATTTGGGCGCAATGCAGATTAAAAGTGAGTGCTCCACTTAGTTAAAAATCCAGCAAAGGGGTCCTACAGTTGGGCAAAAATCCAGAGGCGGGGTGCTCCATGCGGTTCAAAATCGAGCTACTGACTTCTCCACGCGGTTTAAAATCCAGTGCCGGAGTCCTCCACATGGTTAAAAATCCAGCGGCGAAGACCTGCACTTGGTCCAAATTCCAGTAACGGGGTCCTTTGCACAGTCTAAAGTCCACTGTCAGGGTCTTCCACATAGCCCACGTTGGGAAAATGACCAGTGGCAGGATCCTCCATGTGGTGCTACGTCCAGTGTTGCGGTCCTTTTCTTGCTCCAAGTGCCAGCATCGAGGTTCTCTACATTGTGCTACCATCAGTGCAGGGTCATAAACTTCATTCTAAGTCAAAGGGCAGGCTCCTATTACTCCTACAAGAAACAACTTATTCTTGCTCACAGTGCAAGCAAGAATTTGGGGCGCAACACCGATACAACGGAGAAGACATTTACCTCCGCTGCACAAAACTAAAACATTCTGGACCATCAGGCTGAGGAAAATGATTTTAACATTTATGTGGGCCTTCAAACCATGCACACATGCAGATGTTAAAAAAAATGTCCCTCTCCAATACAGTACAGCCTGTTATCCATCTCCAGAATTGGTGCATTATTCACACCAATTACTTTAACCTCAGTGAAAGACATCAAACCACCTGATGGTCCAGAAACTCCAGCGGTCCGCCATGGAAATGCTTTGATGCTTTAGTTGTACCTTAATGTGTTTCTCCAAGGTCCAAAAGGTGTATATTCTCAACACAGTCCTCGTCATCCACTGCACTTGCAGTCATCCAGTATGTCGTAAGAACACCAGTCTTATTCTTCCTACAAGAAACAACTTATTCTTGCACACTCTGTGAGCACAACACCAATTTAACGTAGAAGACATTTACCTCGCTACACAAAACAAAAAAATTCTAGACCATCAGGCAGAGGAAAATGATTTTAACATTTATGTGGGCCTTTAAACCATGCACACATGCAGATGTTAAAAAAAATGTCCAGAAATTCCAATGGTCCAGCATGGAAATGCTGTGAAATTTTAGTTGTACCTTAATGTGTTTCTCCAAGGTCCAAAAGGTGTATATTCTCAACACGGTCCTCGTCACCCAGTGCAGTTGCGTTCTAACCGCTACGTCGTAAGAACACCAATCCTATTCTTCCTACAAGAAACAACCTATTCTTGCTTATAGCGCAAGCAAGAACTTTGGGGAGCTACACTGATTAAATATAAAAGACATTTGACTCCACAACATAAAACAAACATATTCTGGATCATCAGGCTGAGTACAACGAATTTAGCAACATGTGCTTATGTTTTCAAAGCATGCACACAGCAAACAGCCTGAGTGTCCGGAAATCTGACTGTCCGGCATGGAATAGGTGTCAAAAGTTACCTTAGTATATCATTCCAAGGTCCAACGAGTGTGTAGCTGGGCCTAGGTCCTCTTCATCCATTGAAGGCCCACTGAAGCAGTCACATACAAGTATTGAAATCTTCTGTCTATAAGAAAGAACTTAGCCCACAGAGCAACAATTTGGCTGTAATGCTGATTGAAAGTGTGTCTTCCACTTGATAAAAAAATCTAGTACCTTGATCCTCCAGTTGGTGAAAAATCCAGCAATGGGGTACTGCATGCGGTGAAAAATCAATTTGGAGAGCTCGCTATGAGCCTCCTTCACTCATTCTGTAAAGACTGCTGGACAACATAGCCCAGGATGCAGCAACATTTTGTCCGGTAAAATGCCGGACGCCATGACAGGAAAGTGACAGACCGTACTGTAGTCAACAGGGATCGTCAGACACCGCTGATTGACAGATCCGACACTTCTGTCATTTTCATTCTTCTGCTCCTGTACTGGAGCGAAGTAATGGAAATGAGAATCGTAGAGCAGGGAGAGTGGGTTAGGGTTGCAGCCTTTTACAACCAAAAAATACCAGCCAAGTTAAGCCACACCCCAAAAGGGATGTGGTTGTGGGGTGTGGCTTAACAAGGGGTGTGGCTCCCAGTATTAATATTGCCCCCATTAGTGCCCCCCAATAATATTAAAGCCCCCAGAATTAAAAATGCCCAAATTAGCACCCCCAGAATTAATATTTAATGCCCCTCAGTAATACTAATGCCCCCATTAGTGCCCCCACTAATAGTGATTCCCCATTAGTGTCCCCCAGTAATAGTAATGCCCCCATTAGTGCCCCCCAGAATTACTAATGCCCCATTAGTGCCCCCAGTAGTAGTAATTCCCCATCAGTGCCCCCAGTAATAGTAATGCCCCATTAGTGTCCCGCAGTAATAGTAATGCTCAAAATTAATAATGCCCCCTTCTCTGCTTGTGCAAAAATAAAATAACTCACTGCATCCATTTGATTGTGCCTTGGTGAACACTCACTGCTCACTGGAAGCGCAGGATAGGACCTGCGCTCCAGCGTGATGACGTTTCGCAGGTCCTGTCCTGAGCTTCTAGTGAGCAGAGAGTGTTCACCATGAGTTTTTTTTTTTCTTAACACAAAAGGGGGATGGGACGGCAATTAAAGGCTGTACTAAAGGGAACTAAATTACCGGCTTGGCTGGGGAGTTACCGGCCGGGTGGCAACCCTACCGTCGATTAGCTGTTTTGAGAAGGCACTGGCACTCCTGTGGGTACCACTGCATTCTCACAGCTCACCAAGCACAGCGCTGTACATTGTATAGCGGCTGCATTTGGTATCACAACTCAGCCCCATGGGGCTGAGCTATTCCTAGGCAGAGAGAAGGTTGTGGAGCTCACAGGAGCGTTGCTGCCTCCTCAGACAGCTGATCGGTGGGGGTCCCGAGTGTCAGACCCCACCGATCAGATACTGATGACCTATCCAGAGAAAATCCCAGAGAACTCCTATGAAGGCTGGGGATCAGAAGGACCAGCCCTTCATCTCTGGAATGGAGTCGAAGGGAGCAAGGGAGTACGTTTTTTACTTTAGAATCTGAACTCTACTGGCAAAATAGAAAATTGACATAAAAGCTGGGATAACCCTTTACTATTAATGGTTTCCATCGCTCTATTTTCCAGTAAAAGAAGACAGTAAGCAAGCAGCATTCACAGTAAATATCAGGTGAGAATGGATCTTATAAAGAAAGAGGCTATGTCCACATCTCTGTTGGAGGCTTCGTCAGACACCTCCGTCGCAGGTTTCATTAAAAATTCTGCACAGCGACTTGATTTCCTTGACAGACCCCATTATATTCAGTGGTGGGGGAGGAGAGACATTCTTCATGAAACATTGTTAGCAGGACACAACTGTCACATAAATACATTGTGGCAAAAATTACATTACTGACATGGTTACTGTACATGGACTATGGTGACAAGACAGGAGCAGGGGACAGTCTGCTACTCTGCACTGATACCAGCGGAACCATCACTCCTCTCATCCCTTCATTTACACATAAGATTGTACCTGAGGTCAGAAAGCTGTCATACTCCACAGCGGCCACTAGATGGGGCCTCTGCCTAAAAATGTACAAACTCGTATCTTGAATACCTGCTTCCCTTTCTACCCCAAGCTCCTCCTCCAGCAGAATGGCTGTCCCGCCCTCTTATTTTGGCTGTAGCAAGGTACCTCCTCCAGGGGATCGGCTGCCCCGCCCTCTTATTTTGGATGTAGCTCCTTCTCCAGTGGATCGGCTGCCCCGCACTGTTCTTTTGGCTGTAGCTCCTCCTTCAGCGGATCAGCTCCCAGTCGCTCCCACTTTGGCTATAGGCTAACTCCTCCAACGGTTACTCTGCAGGCACGTGGAAACTACTGTGATGTCACCTGCTGGGCGTGGTCTGCATGTAATTGGCTAGAAAGGGAGGAACCTGACAATAGGTGCCGAGTCTAGACATGCATAGGCAGGCTTTGTGGTAGAGTGCTCCTGTGCAGAATGTTTACCCTTCCCCCATACTGTGCAGTGCCTTTCAGCTAGTATGTGTTTCTTATACTTTACTATCATTTTATGGCTGTATGGATTGGATTCTGTGACTTCTTTTGGGAATGAGACACAGAGCAGTTAGAGTTCCCCTGATGCTGAGCAGAGCCCCCACCTCCCATTGTCCCACTTTTATGGCCATGTAGCATTCATATGAAGGCATTGAACGAAGACAGCCCCTGTCCATATGCTGTACTGGGGCATACAGATGACAGAGCAACCATCTTTAACCCCCAGCCCCCGCCATTTTCTATTAATTAAACTTAGGGAGCAGAGAGCATGAATTGTTCTGAAGAGGGCACCAGGTATGTTCACTATACATTTGCCATGTGCAGTCTAAGTTCACTTTGCACTGAAGGTTTGCTTTAAGACATGTAGAGTTCAATATATACACATGCAGGGACCCCAGAATAGGGTACCTTCAAACTGTTCTTGTTATGTAATGTTATTCAATATGTTAATGCCTGGTAATATACCAGCATATCTCTATGTGTGTGAAAAACGCAGAATATAGAACATTCTGCGATTTTCACGCAACGCAGAAGTGATGCGTTAAAAAAAAAAACGCTCATGTACACAGACCCACTGAAAC
The DNA here is from genome assembly GCA_900303285.1 of Rhinella marina. Classification (NCBI taxonomy): domain Eukaryota; kingdom Metazoa; phylum Chordata; class Amphibia; order Anura; family Bufonidae; genus Rhinella; species Rhinella marina. The sequence goes on along the minus strand of ONZH01028134.1, from coordinate 43,557 downwards.
GTGTGGGTGCTATGTGTTCACATCACGCATCGCACCCACGCGGAAAACTTGCTCGTGTGAAAGCGGCCTAAACCTTCAGTTTTTTATCACACACTCAAAAACGCATCAAAACGCATGAAAAACTGACAGGCTTGTTTTTTTTTCCCAATGTCATGTGAATGTAGCCTATTACCACACACACAAGAGGAAGTTCAATGCAAGGAACTTGCAACGTGTGTCAGTGAGGTCCCGTTCTCAACTTTGCTCCTCTGACAGAATTGCACAGCATTAGGGCTCATGCACACGACCGGTGCCTGCCGGGGCCCGTATTGCAGCCCACATCACTGATCGCAGACCCATTCACTTCAATGGGTCCATAATCATGGAGATGCGGAGCGGAGGCACAGATCGGAACACCACGGAAGCACTACGGTGCACTACACTTCTGGCCATGCCTCTGCACCGCAAAAAAGTAGCACATGCACTACTTTTTTGCGGTGGGGACCGTCGGATTAGGTTCGCGGACCCCATTCAAATGAATAGGTCTGCAATCCGAATGCGGCGGCCCACTATCATTGCCCTTGCGTTGTGGACCACAAATTAAGGTCCACAGCACGGACACTGAATGCACACGTTCGTGTGCATGAGCCCTTATAATGATTTATTATGCTGTGTGACCCTGACATTTCTGGACTACTATATTACACTGACAGCATTATGTCAGTGTTAGGGGCATTCACACGACCGTAGTTTTGGTCCTCATCCAATCTGCATTTTTTGTGGATCAGATGCAGACCCATTAATTTAAATCAGGCTGAAAAAGATGCTGACGGCACACCGATTCGCAGCCCTGCAACAAAAAAAAAAAACAGAACATGTCCTATTCTTGTCCGTTTTGCAGGCAGAAGTGATGCGTTAAAAAAAGAATAGGCATTTCTATGAAAGGGCGGGAAGTACTGATCCACAAAATGTGGAATGCACATAATCGGTATCCATGTTTTGCAGAGCCGCAATTTGCGGACCCCAAAAGGGATATGGTCGTATGAATGCCCATTAATTCAGTAGATTTGAGGACTCTAAGGCTTCTTTCACACGAGCGAGTTTTCCGCGCGGGTGCAATGCGTGACGTGAACGTATAGCACCTGCACTGAATCATGACCCATTCATTTCAATGGGTCTGTGTACATGAGCGTTTTTTTCACGCATCAGTTTTGCGTTTTTCACGCAGCCCTGGTCCCATAGAAGTGAATGGGGCTTTAGTGAAAAACGCATTGCATCCTGAATCAAGTGCGGATGCAATGCGTTTTTCACTGATGGTTGCTAAGAGATGTTGTTTGTAAAACTTCAGTTTTTTATCACAAGCGTAAAAAACGCATCAAAACGCATTGCACCGGTGCGGAAAAAACTGAACAACTGAACGCAATCACAGACAAAACTGACTGAAATTGCTTGCAAATGGCGCGAGTTTCACTGAATGCACCCTGAGCCAATCCGTATCATTCATGTGAAAGAGGCCTAAGGGTCACACAGCATTATAAATCATTCTAATAGAACAGTACTATCCTTGTCCGTAATGCGGACACTAATAGGACGGGTTCTATTTTTTTGTGGAACGGACATGAGGACATACGGAAATGGAATGCACACGGAGTAACTTCCATTTTTTTTGCATACCGATTAAATATATGGTTCTGCCCAAAAACGTTACGGGCACGTAAAGAAAATACGTTTGTGTGCATGAGCCCTAAAACTGAATTAGGGAGCCTTCAGACGCTGCATATTTTGTTGCAGAATTTTCCGCGAATGAATATTAGCTCTATTCATCTGAATGGGGCAGCAAGCACACGGATTTCTGCAAGCCCCATTCAAGAGAATGGAACTGAGAATGCAAAATTCTGCAACACAATCTGCAGTGTGTGAAGGCGCCCGAAAATGAATTACAAAGTAGAGTAAAATTAATGTAACTGAAGTCTGCTGTGTGTTTTCCTTTGCTGGAAGAAAATGCATGATAACCGCAGGTATGTTGTTACAAAAACAGTGTATGTTTTTTCTAATACTGTTTTTGGCCGCATTCAAATCTCAACACAGCCACAATGTGTGGCATCACCCTCAGGCCACCAGCACACATTGCGGAATACATTCCGTGGATCTTATGTGCGTTAACCCGCCCACGTGTGAAGGCAGCCCCTGGGTGCCTGCACATCATGCGGATTACGTGCGATTTTCGTGCAGAAAATCTATGACATTAGAAAAGCCTCATGTATACTTTGTTTTTTTTCTTAGGTGCGGAACTTGACCTAATGTGTGGATTTTTAAATCTGCAGCATGTCAATTGTTGTTGCGTGTTTCTTGTGCGGATTTGAGGAATACAATATCTCCTTATGGAGTCTCATAGGCCAGGCAACGCTCTTCGATTCTGGATTTCACTCTTTAAAATGGAAGAGTGAGATCTGCGGCAAATCTGCACAAAAAAAATGCACAAAAAATTCACCACACGATAAATAGTACTGATTTATGTGCATTTTTATGTGCACTGTGGACAGATGTTCACACAATGTATTTTGAAAACACACTTAAAAATCAGCTCTGATTTTCTTAATGGTTTTGGTGCATTTTTTTCAGCTTCCCATTCATTTCAAAGGGAGAATCAGCGCAGATTCCACTCCAAGACAGAGCATGCTGCTTCTTTACACAGCCTGGAAAAAACGCAAGTTCTGCCTCCCACTGAAATGAACAGGAGGCTTTTTAGAGACGTTTTTTGGGCGCAGAAAATGCAATGTTTTTGTCTGTAGTTTCTGTGAAAAATAATGAGCGCCCATGTGTAGTGTAGTCATTCACGTGGATATTTTATGCCATGGCTCTGTGGAGAGTCTTTTAGGAACAAATCTCATTAAAAGTTCACCTATACTGTAAAGATGGCCGGGAGAATATGGAAGGGCGCTTATTTAGAAGGCATACACATACATTTCTACTGTCGTCTCAAGGACGAAACTCGGTGAATGAAAAACCAAGCAGTTACAGCAGAGTCCTCCTGAAGGCGGGCTGAACCACAACTACCGTCATGCCTTGCACGACCCTTAGAGATTCCGCTTCCGCATTCCAGCAGGAAGCAGTCGGCACGTGTGTGACTTTGAGCTGCGGCCGCTCAGTGGAGACATGGAAGGGTTCAGCTCGGACTTCTCCCCTTCGGCTTCTGCCGCGGGCTCCGGCAAGATAGACACCGGCGCCATAATGGAACAAGTGAAGGTGCAGATCGCGGTGGCCAATGCGCAGGAGCTGCTGCAGGTGTGTACAGAGGCAGACAGCTTCACCTGACAGCCATAGTCCTCCTGTCCTGTCACCGCTGACCTTGTGCAGTGCTTGTACGTTGGATGTATGTCCGGCAAAGGAGGATTAGGCTTTGGGGCTCTTAGGTGACTTGCACTGTGAGTGCTTCCAGTGTGGGGATCACTTATACTGCTTCATCGAGGGGGACTCAATAATATATATATATTATAATTATTTTTTTCCTCACTAGAAAATCAATGGAGCACCCCTGACCCCAGCAGCCTCAGCAAAGTCTCCTCCTTTTCCCCAGCATTTGGACTGATTGCAGCACTTTTAAAGTTCTAGAACAAATAAGTACCAGCATCTCCAGCTCCACTTTCTGATTGCTAATTCCTTCTGATTAAGGCTTCTTTCACACTAGCGTTTTTGATGGATCTAACAGGGTTCAGCAAAACCGCTTCCGTTACTGATAATACAACCGCCTGCATCCGTTGTGAACCGATCCTGTTGTATTATCTTTAACATACCCAAGACGGATCTGTCGTGAACTGATATGTTTTAGATTGTGTCCGAGAAAACGGATCCGTCACCATTTACTTGCATTGTGGGTCATGACGTCTTGCTCCGCATCCCAAGACGGAAAGCAAACAGCAGCATGCTGCGATTTGCTCTCCGGTATGAGAACGGAACAGAATGCGTTTTGGTGCACTCCGTTCTGTCCAGTTACATTTTGTCCCCATTGCCAATGAATGGGCACAAAACGGAAGTGTTTTTTTCTGGTATTGAGACCTTATGACGGATCTCAATACCGGAAAATATTAAAGGGGTTCTCCAAGTTAAATTTATTAATGACCTATCTTCAGGATAGGTCACCTGTATGAGATCGGCAGGGGTTTGACACCAGGCACCCCACCGATCAGCTGTTTGAAAAGGAGGCGCGCGCGCCGGACCAACGCTGCCTCTTCACTGTTTACATGCTGGCCGTAACAGGGGTAGTGGTGAGTAGGTGTAATTACACCTAACCACCCCATTGATTTCAATGGGAAGAATCGCTCCCATAGACTTGTAATTACACCTACTCACCACTACCCCTGTTACAACCAGCATGTAAACAGTGAAGAGGAGGCAGCGCTAGTACGGCGCGCGCCTCCTCTTCAAACAGCTGATAGGTCATCAATAAATTTAACTTAGAGAACACCTTTAACACTAGTGTGAAAGCAGCCTAACCAAGACGCTGTATCAGCATGTGATCTCTACAATCATTCTCTGATCTCAGCGGTACCACCACTGAGGGCAGTGATTGGCTGCAGTGGTCATGTGCTTCATGACTTCTGCCCAGAAGTAAATAGAGATTATCAGGGACTGGAGTGACACCGGATTGCCCATCAAACCTTCATTCACACAGCCATATAGAAGTCCATGTGAATGTTGATTATTTTAGGAATGATCACCTCACTCCCATCAATAGACATGGCTATTCTGACCCACAAACAGAACAGAATAGGGCAATGACTTGTATGGGTCAGTGTGCCATGCTTTTTTTTTTATATATATATATATATATACACACACACACACACACACACACACACACACACACATATCAGTGTCTGGCCAGTTGTCTTAGGGGGTCTTTGCAGGTGGCAGAAAAATCCACCAAAAAGTATGCAGCATGAAGACTTCCCCCATGTTCTTATGGGGTTGAAGAATGTCAATCCCTGTCCTGTGTTCCGCTGAGTAAATAATGTTGGCGCGTCTTTTCTGAAGCAGAATGTCTCCATACATTTCAATGGGGGATGTAATCCTCACAGAACTCTTCAAAAAAAAATCTGCACCTTTGCATGAGATGTGTTAACATGTTGGATTAATAATCACTGCAGTCAGTGTGTCTTCTGACCCTGGGAAAGTTCTCTGTACATGTTCCACACTGCTGGAACCTGCTATCTTGATGATAATTATTCTTCTCGTGCTCATATACACACATTGTGTTTGTAATGTTGTGTGTTACTGACAACTTCCTGCTCCTTTTCACAGCGGATGACTGATAAATGTTTTCGGAAATGTATTGGGAAGCCAGGAGGATCACTGGACAATTCAGAGCAGGTGTGTAACTTACATTGGTTTTTTTTTCTTTATGTAAAGGGGTTGTCCAAGTTCCATAAAAGCTTGTGCAGCACATGTACATGTGATAAAAAACAGAAGCTCTTTTCTCCACTGTGGCTTCCAGTACTGCGCTCTGGTCTTCCCTGCTGCAGCCAATCATTGATGTATTCACATCCCGTTTACTGCACGGGACGCCACAGCCAGGAAGGGAGGGGGCATAGTGCAGCAATGGAATTGGAAGCAGGGAAAGAGGTGAATATGGATCCTTATTGATTTATTTTATGACATTTTAGGAGGCTGGCCAAGTTTTTATTGAACTCAGGAAAACCCCTTTACCAATAAATCATGGCATTAATATTAAGAGAATTATAAAAAAAAAAAAAAAAAAATTCCCTTAACCCCATATCGCTGCCACATCTCCCTACGGAGGACTCTACTATTCCTTCTATCTTTTTAAATTTTTCCTTAACTCTCACAATTAATTATTAAACACGGACAAATCTCCCTCCCCTTCTCCCTCTGCCTTTATTTCCTCTTTCCTTCCCTCCACATAGCCTAAGAATAACATTTGAGGATTGTCTGTCATCAGATGTCAAAGAACAAATCCAGGGACCCCAGACTTTTCAAAACCAATTCAGTTTACCTTCTTTGTTAAACAGTCTAAATTTGAAATCTACATTTCTAAGTCCCTTCCATTCTGCTTGAGAGGGACAGATATCTTTTATCCATTTTTTTAAGCTATTGCCAATCTTGCGTAAAGAAAGGTAACTAAAAATCGAATAGTCATATTTAACAGAATTATTCCTATCCCCCCCAAAAAAAAGACAAAAGTTAAAGGGAACCTGTCAGCACCAAAATGGATCATAAACTGCCAGCAGTACCTTAAAGTTGTTAACATCAGGCTTCTAATGATGATCTTGTGTAAGATGTCTGAGGCACATAATCGCTGTAAAACAACTTTATTCCCCTCACAGGTCGTATGCAAACGAGGTTCTTGAAGTCAAGGGGGCAGCGGCTTTCACACTTGAAGTCAAGCACGCCGCGCCCGCTTCTCTCCCCTACATTATAATAATAATATTTATATAGCGCCACCATATTCCGCAGCGCTTTACAAATTCATAACAGAAAAATAAAAAATGGATCATCTGAAAAAAAAAAAGAAAAACTGATAATTGTCTTTAATTAGAAAATTGTCAAATCCCTACCTGTCACATTTGAGACATTTGGCATAATATAGTCAATTAACTGTAAAATAGTGATTGATCCTATGCAACCGATTCTGTATAATCCTTCCACAGGAAGAGAACCCACTTCTAATTCCCAGTTACCTCTGACCTCAAGTGCATCTTCATAATATTTGCTGTTTCTCAACTTTTTATAAATTTTGGACAATAATCCCTTAACACAAACAAATTAAATAGCTCTCCATCCCTAAATAATTATCTACAGAAATGAACCTTTATCTTCCATAACATAGCATGCAATTGGATATGTTGATAATGCACTCTAGTCGATATGTCATACTCAAACTACCGTATTTTTCGCCCTGTAAGATGCACCGGCCTGTAAGATGCACCGGCCTGTAAGATGCACCTAGGTTTTAGAGGAAGACAATAAGAAAAAATATTTTTCATTAGACCTCAGATCAAACCACCAATCAGACCTCAGCTTACAGCCCCAATAAAACCCCCAATGCTAATAAGACCTCAGATCAGACCCCCAGTCAGACGTTAGTTCAGATCCCAATGTGAATGACCGCCCCCCAATCAGACCTCACATAAGAGCCCCCTTATGCCTCTCATCAGCCCCCATTGCCTCATGCAAAAACCACTTGCCTATCCTGATTCGGACTCCAGTGCAATCATCTTCACAGAGAACCCTCACGCTGTGTGCAGCCACAGTACAGCTGACAGCTGAGGACCAGGCAGCAGTGAGTACAGAGTCTTCACTGCTTCACAGTCCTCTGATACTAATGAGCGCTTCCGTAATGGAAGCGCTCATTAGTATTCACCCCATAAGACGGTGGGGCATTTTCTCACCACATTTTTGGGGAAAAATGCAACTTATAAGGCAAAAAATACGTTTGTTACTCACTCTCCTATAAGGGTAACTAAATCTTTTCTAAAATAAGAAGGGCCAGCAGCATTGCTCAAACCATCCATGCACATTCAGCATTCATCGACTCTTCTTAGCTTTTGGCATGAGTGGAGTACGGATCCATAGAAGGTATATGGGATCAGTACTTTGCACAGTTCAGAAGACAAGCAGAGCTGATGAAAGCTGGAGGGGGAGATCACACTGAATAGCTGTACTGCCTCTTCATTTTTTCATCAAAGGTTTAGTTATCCTTTCATTTCCTCTTTGTGAGAAAGTGACCTAATAATCCCAACCCTTCTGTGTACCAACACTTGTGCAAACATGTAAACCGCAGTGCTCCATTAACCCTAACCACTTGCCTGCCACTCCTTTACTATAAAAATGTGGGTGCTAAATATAGCATTACTCACAAAGGGGGGTTGTAATTCTTTAATTAGGCACTAGAAGGCACCAGAGATCCTCTAGTGAATTTCCTGTAGGAAAAAATACATAAAGTGATACATTGTAAAGCTGTGCCACTGAAACCATAAACAATTAAACCACACATAAAATACTACCTAATAGAACGGATTAAAATCTCCCAGACTAACATGGTGTATATTATTATATTATACTCACTTACACAGTGCTCACATATTCTGCAGTGCTTTACAGACATTAGCATCACACTATTTCCAATGGAGCTCACAATCTAGGTTCCCTATAAGTATGTCTTTGGAGTTTGCATGGGTTTCCTCCGGGTACTCCAGTTTCCTCCCAAACTCCACAGACATACTGATCGGGACCTTAGATTGTGAGCCTCATTGGGGACAGTGTGGTGATGATGTCTGTAAAGCACTGCAGAATATGTGAGCGCTATATAAGTGAGTATAGTAATAATTTATGCTATGTTAGTAAATAAATACGACCGAATGAAGTCATAAAATAAGTTAACACCTTAAGGACCCAGGACGAGAATGCTCGTCCTAAATTGCGGGTACTTAGTGCCCCAGGACGAACATTCTTCGAACATTCGTCCTGGGGTCCTCCCTTGTCCCCCATGCCGGGTGCCCCCATTAGAAGCAGAGATCCGGCTGTTATTGACAGTCGGATCCCTGCTGTATCCACCAGCATCGGTGATGACGTCAATGTCGATGGATTAACCCCTCATATGCCGCGGTCAGCGCTGACCGCGGCATATGAGAGGTTTGTGCTCCCTCACCTGTTCCATGGTGTTCACGCTTGGTGTTCACCTAAAAGTGCAACACCAAGCGATCAAAAAGGCGTATGCCCCCAAAAATAGTACCAATCTAACCATCATCTCATCCCGCAAAGAATGAGCCCCTACCTGAGACAATCGCCCAAAAAATAAAAAAACTACAGCTCTCTGACTATGGAGACACTAAAACATGATTTTTTTTTTTGTGCTTCAAGAATATTATTGTGTAAAACTTAAATAAATAAAAAAAAAGCATACATATTAGATATTGCCGCGTCCGTAACGACCTGCTCTATAAAAATATCACATGATCTAAACTGTCAGATGAACATTGTAAATAACAAAAAATAAAAACAATGCCAAAACAGGTATTTTTGTTACCTTGCCTCACAAAAAGTGTAATATAGAGCTACCAAAAATCGTATGTACCCTAAAATAGTACTAACAAAACTGCCACCTTATCCCGTAGTTTCTAAAATGGGGTCACTTTTTTGGCGTTTCTACTCTAGGGGTGCATCAAATGTGACATGACAACTTAAATTTTTTCCAGTAAAATGTGCCCTCCAAAAACCATATGGCATTCCTTTCCTTCTGTACCCTGCCGTGTGCCCGTACAGCAGTTTACGATCACAAATGGGGCATTTCTGTAAACTACAGAATCGGAGTAATAAATATTGAATTTTGTTTGGCAGTTAACCCTTGCTTTATTACCGGAAAAAATTGATTTATATGGAAAATCTGCCAACAAAGTGAAATTCAGAAATTTTGTCTACATTTTCCCTTAATTCTTGTGGAACACCTAAAGGGTTAACAAAGTTTGTAAAATCAGTTTTGAATACCTTGAGGGGTGTAGTTTCTAAAATGGGGTCATTTTTGGGTGGTTTCTATTATGTAAGCCTCACAAAGTGACTTCAGACCTGAACTGGTCCTTAAAAAGTGGGTTTTGGAAATTTTGTGAAAAATTTCAAGATTTGGTTCTAAACCTCTAAGCCTCCTAACGTCCCAAAAAAATAAAATGTCATTTTCAAAATGATCCAAACCTGAAGTGGACATATGGGGAATGTAAAGTAATCACTTTCGTTTCTATTAGCGCAGCGGGGCAGCGCCTGGTAGCTCACATTCGTTTCTATTAGCGCAGCGGGGGGGGCAGCGCCTGGCGGTGGTCAGACCCCGGGGTCCTCCAGGCTCAGAGCTCCCCCGCTTCGTTCTCAATATAGGTGCGGGTCCCAGCAGTGGGACCCGCACCTATAAGACAATGGGGGCATATCCTAGCGATATGCCCCCATTGTCTAAGATGGGAATACCCCTTTAAGGTTTGTAACAGTGGGATGTTATTCTGTGGGAAAGGATCACTCCTGAACAGTGGTCTATGTTTTGCTAGGATCCTTCTTATTTCTCTGTGAAGAGGAGTATTTTGTTATAAAATCCAGTTTAAAATCGCGATTAGATTCAGATTTTTCTTCTTTGATCTAAGACAATCTTCCTGACTAAGGTCCGCTGCTCTGATAGGCGGCATCAACTAATTTGGAGGGGTAGCCGTTTTCACGAAATCTCCATTTCAGCAGTTTTGCTTGGTTGCAGTAAGTAGATCTCTGTACAATTCTTCCGGACTGTACAGGATATTCAGCAGCCACTTTTTGTGGTGGTGGCTGGAGAAATCCAAATAACTGTTACTGTCAACCGCTTTAAAGTAAGTTTAAGTAATAAAAGGATTTGCTTTACATGTGATCAGTTAATCCAGGCACTTTATTTCAGTTTTCTGTAGCTTTTCGGCCAGCCACACTGTCCATTTCTGGGGGGCCCCTGTTCTTGTGATCGGTGGAAGTCCCAGTGGTATGCCCCCCACTGATCTGATAATTAACCCATATCCTAACCAGAATACCTCCTAGTTTCACACAAGCAGGGTTTATCGTCTGGCCAAATCCCTGCACTAATGCCAGGAACAGGCCAGAGCCCTGCCAAGTCCCAGTTTTCCGGCTATGCCCGATATGGTATCTTCCAGAAGGCTGTTCCTCTACTGGAAGAGTTTACCACTAGTGTGAAACTAGCCTGAACCATTCAGGTGCTTTGTATAACTCTTAATAGGGTTGGCATACTGACCCCCCCCTCAGAGATTGCTACAGTTGTCAAGGGAAGCTAAGGGTTATTAGTGAAATGGTGCACAGAACACTGATCAAAGTACACAAGGAGACATGTTAGAAGATGGTATCTGTGAAGGTTGGCCTGGAAAGATTAGTTATGTTCTACAGCGAGGGAGCTGTGACTCTTTTCTGAACCCTGTAGCCCTTTAGTCATCAGCATAGTTATGTTACTGCTAAAACACCTGTATTACTGAAATGCAGTTATTGGCAGTATATAGTAGTAGTAGTGCCTCTTTAGAGTTTGGGCGTTGCTTTGGTAAGAGCTGTCTCTTCCTAGACCAGTGAAGTCACGTTCATGGGTCAGATGGCCTATTTGCAGCTCAGTCCCATTCATGTGAATGGCCCTGCGCTACAATACCAATTGCAATGAGGGGGCCCCAATGCTCAGCAGAGCTCCACTGCTTTTTCAAACAGCTGACTGGTCAAGAATATTATACTCTGAGAAAACTCCTTTAACGTAATATCAATTACTAATTTAGTAAAATTTTAGTTTATGCCTGGGCAAATGAAGAATACAAGTGGTGAGTCTACTTTTCCAGCAGTATTGTTCCTTTTATTCTGCGGTGTTTGCTGTTTATCTAGTCAATGTCAGGCCTAAATTCAATCTTCAGATTGTTTTGCTGCCGATGCCCATGATAAATATTAAAGAGGACCTTTCACCACTCCTGACATGCCTGTTTTAATAGCTTCATGCATTCCCCACGTACTAACAATTCTGGAACATCTATCCTTATGGCTCTATGTTGTGCCATTCCTTTATTATTTGCACTAGAAGTTATGAATGAATTGCTATTTGTCTTCAGTAAGGGAGCAGAGGGGAGGTAACCAGTTGGGGTGTGTACCTGCACAGTCTGAACATGGCAGCACTGATTGGCTAGAGTCAGACTGTGCAAGGACACACCCCCTACTGGTTACCTCCCCTCTGCTCCTTTACTGAAGGCAAATAGCAATTCATTCATAACTTCTAGTTCAAATAATAAAGGACTGGCACAACATAGAACCATAAGAATAGATGTTCCAGAATTGTTAGTACGTGGGGAATGCATGGAGCTATTAAAACAGGCATGTCAGGAGTGGTGAAAGGTCCTCTTTAAGTTCAATCATTTAGTAAAAGTTGTGTGTTACATTATTCTAGGCCTCAGTGATATTTTGAATACCCATGTAGAAATGACTGAATTCTTTTTCTCCATAGAAATGCATTGCAATGTGTATGGACAGATACATGGACGCCTGGAATACAGTATCCAGAGCCTACAACTCCAGACTACAGAGAGAACGTGCTAAGATGTGACAAGAGCCAGAGCCACCTAACATCCAACAGAAATCCTGCACCCACTACAACTGGGAGTTCACCTCTTCACTGTTAGGAAGCTGATCATAACCAGGAAGGTCAACCTACATTGTGTAGCAACAGGCTACTGGCAGTGAATGAGTTAAACGAACCACCTTAATGGCTATGCCATTGATAAACCGTATGGTTCATTAATCTGCAGAACAGTTTTCCTTTACCTTAATAGAGATTTTAAGTGGCATTTAAGGTTGTCTTCCCCTTCTAGTGCAGGAGTAGAACTTTGTGTTACGTCTCCCTATGTTTGTACCAATCTTTTAGTCTTTAATACAAATGTGCGGTGTACTGCTCGTTATTTGTGCTATGACATGCTCTTCAAACAGCTATTACTCAGGATTCCACTAGGCCAAGGTCTATGGTCATGTCGTTTTTGTAATATACGTGCAGCAAGGGGACTCTTTGTGTCGTCTGAATACATAACTTACAGCTGATGATTTCACCCATCGTTCCTACGTTCGAGAACGAGAAGCCTTTCATAGATGAATTAGTAGACAACACGGACTGGAGACACTTGCTGTTTAATAGTATATTTTACTGGTTACACACTTGATCATAGACATCATATGCCTCACTGCAACACCGTTTTACAGATTTCCAAATGCCACATCCGTTCCATCTGTATTGACATGAATTCCTCATGTTTTATCATCTTGGGATCATGATAGAAGCAGACATGGATGAATAAACTGATTTTGATTGACTTGAGTGTGTGTATGTTAATTCTGGAAACCTTAACAGATGCACATTTGTACATTTTGTCTAAAACAAGGTATCACATCGTTTACCTGTATAATGTCTGTAAACTGTTTATATATTGCTCTATGAATATTTACATGCATATTTGTGGTTTACACTATGGCAATCACATACATATGACAGAAGCAGACGGTTTCTGGGCATCATGAGCTTCTTTAACGTCACATTTTGCAGGCTGCACATCAGGCATGTTTGTTCAACGAACAGAATTGCTTCCTGACTTTATTAGGAATCATTACTCTGTATTGTCTCAAGTTCTGTCTAAAAGACACTATCGTCTTCTCTTATTCCATTCCATAACAGCATGGTTAATGAGAAGATCTTGCTATATGTCAACATTTTGGTTTGATGTTGCACTTCTTTTTTGTTCTATACATGCAACTCTATAAAAAAAAGTTGCTCTTTAGGACTATCCCTTATTACCTCCTTATTTATCCTACTAAAGATTGACCTTTTTACCAAATAAATATCACTTATGTATGGAATAGTGTGTATAGATGGCATAGGCTCAGAATCTCATTCTGTGTTGCACAGATTCATGATATTTTGATCATAAGAGCAGGTCACATTTATTCATATAAAATGCAGTGTACATTTTCCATCTCATATGTATGAGTGATCATGGTAGTAGAATGTCCTCTTTGTCATTTCCAAGGTCTTAAGGCTAGCGGTTAAGCGGGCTGTGCACAATTTTGATTTATCCATTTTGGTCTGCCTCTCCCTGAGTTGTAATTCTCATAATCGTAAAGTCTGCCCAATCCAGTTACGGACGGAGGTTATCCTGGTGTAAACGCCTGGAAAGTATGGTCTTGCACAGCCATAGCCCCAGCTAGTTATTCCAGCTAGAAACCATCGGCCAGATGGTTCTCTACATGCTAGAGGTCCACCAGCATCACCCTAAAATAAAGAGCAAAAAAAAAGTTACGTTGTGCATCAACCATTCATACAGAAGGAAATCCCTAAACAAAATCATTTTAAGGCTTCCATCTCGCACAAATATGGTTTGGGGTTAGTTTTTCTATTTATTTTTTGCTTGCCACTAAGATAACAGTGATAAAAATGCATTTGTTATTTTCCCCACTTTACATGCATTTTTTTTTACACAATTTTTGACATGCTTTTTTCTTCCCCAATGCCTTTAACCAAAAAACACAGAAAATGCTGCTAAAAGCAAACCATGTATATTGTAAAAAAAAAAAGACACTCAAATAGGCATTTAAAAAAACAAATGCAAAAATGGGAGAAAACAACTTAATTCGCCATAAAAGCTGGGCTCGCATGATTGAACAGCGGATTTTCATGTGGCCAATTCGCAGCATTGTACAGTATCAGCAAAGTGAATGAGATTAAAGGGGTTGTCCAGGTTCAGAGCTGAACCTGGACATAACCTGTTCTTCACCCCCACAGGCCCTTCTGACTTGAGCATTGGAGCATTTTATGCTCTGATGCCCCCTTTCCTTGTGCTGCATCACGCAGGGCAAAGCCCTTTTTGTTTACGTTTTTACACTGCTAGGCTACGTACAAAAAAAATGCAGTGTAAATTGACCTGCAGTGCAGATGTCTCCTGTGGATTTCACCCTTTGCAATGGAGAGGATGAAGTCTACTGACTAAAAGAGCAAATCTAGTACATGTGTTTTTTGCTGCGGAAACACAACAAAAACTGCAACAGATTTTTCTGCTGTATTTTCAGGTGAAAAATTCCTGCTGTATATGAGATAACATAAGGTGGGGGAGGCACAATACTAAATCCTCCAGGGCTGCCAGTCCAGTGGTTTCCTCGCACCATGCTCTGTTTTTACATTGCTGAATCTGTGTATGTGACCACTTTAGGCATCACAGCAGTTATGTTAGGTTGTACAGCACATGGCCAGTTATTGGTAAAGCCTATGGACTAGGCAGCAATACCTTGCAGTAGAGTTGAACAGTGATATAACAAAGAAAGGTCTGACTATTAAGAAATTCAAAATGAACAAGTAAAAATACAGTATGGGGCACATTTATAAGCATCGTCAGGTTTGCAGGATGTGATACGTGGAAGGGGAAGGGCCGAGGAAACATGGTGGGCGGTGCGCGGCCTGTATAACGGGGATGCCGGCCAGGCATCATGGAGGGAAAAAGCAGCAGAAGCAACAGTGTGGCAAGTTCAGGACCATTTTCCTTCCGGATCCTCCTCTGGTGCACCTCCTGCATCAGCATGCAGGAGGAAGGGGAGACACCACAGTGCACTGAAAGACAGGAGCAAAACTCCAAACCCGGCATGGTACTCCTGGGGGGGTAAGAGGGGTTGTACCCCACGGTCTCCTATATGGGAGATTATTTTATCTATTCCTGGTGATTTATTGAGGGCTATGTATTGATGCAGGTTAAGGAGGCCCCCAGGAAAGCTGCCCACAAGATGAAAGGCAGAGAGTGTGGGATTTGCAGAAAGAAGCGAAGTCATCTTACACCAAAGTCTGTTGTCAGACCTGCCTAGATAGAGTGGTAGTGGAGGAATCCCCATTTTTTTTCCAGAATATACAGAATCCGGTCAAGATGGAAGTCCGTTCCTCGGAGGAACAATTTAAGAAGTCGCTTCCTGGTTCTTCTAGGCAGAGGAAGGCTCAAGTGATAGAATCAGATGGTACTGAGTCAGATTTGGAGGAGGATGGGGTAATAGGAAGTTCAGATTCTTCCTCTGAAGATCTTACGGGAAGACTGTTTAAAGTGGAGGATACGGACCTTTTATTATAGGTGGTGAGGTCCACTCTGGACGTAGAAGAAAAAAGGAGACTAGATCAAGACAGGAGCTAATGTTTGAAAGTCTGAGGCCAAGAGTGGCGAGAGTGTTCCCTATTCAGGACTGTGTTAAGGAGTTGATAAAATGAGAATGGAACAAGCCTGATAAAAAGCCTGGTCTTATTCCTAGATCCGTCAAAAGAAAATTCCTGTTTAAGATGTCTCGGCCTGGCAGGATGTTCGTAAGGGTAGATGCCCCAGTTGCAAAAGTTAATTTAAAAAAAATCAGTGCTCCCGTTTGAAGATCTGGGTTCTCTTAACCCCTTCAACCGACAGCCAGTTTGGACCAAATGCCGGAGCCCCATTTTTCAAATCTGACATGTCTCACTTTATGTGGTGATAACTTTAGAACGCTTTTACTTATCCAGGCCATTCTGAGATTGTTTTCTCGTCACATATTGTACTTCATGACAGTGGTAAATTTGAGTCAAAATATTTCATTCTTATTTATAAAAAAATACCAAATTTACCAAAAATTTAGAAAAATTTCCAAATTTCCAAATGTCAATTTCTCTACTTTTAAAATACATAGTAATACTTCCAAAAATAGTTATTACTTTACATTCCCTATGTGTCTTCTTCAGGTTTGGATCATTTTGAAAATTACATTTTATTTTTTTGGGACGTTAGAAGGCTTAGAAATTTAGAAGCAAATCTTGACATTTTTCACAAAATTTCCAAAACCCACTTTTTAAGAACCAGTTCAGGTCTGAAGTCACTTTGTGAGACTCATCATAGAAACCACCCAAAAATGACCCCATTTTAGAAACTACACCCCTCAAGGTATTCAAAACTGATTTTACAAACGTTATTAACCCTTTAGGTGTTCCACAAGAATTAAAGAAAAATGTAGCCAAAATTTCCAAATTTCACTTTTTTGGCAGATTTTCCATTTAAATCATTTTAGTCCGAGAATAAAGCAAGGGTTAACTGCCAAACAAAACTCAATAATTATTACCCTGATTCTGTAGTTTACAGAAATGCCCCATTTGTCATCGTAAACTGCTGTACAGGCACACGGCACGGCGCAGAAGGAAAGGAACGCCAGGGCAGATTTCACTGGAAAAAGTTTAAGTTTCCATGTCAGATTTGATGCACCCCTAGAGTAGGAAACTCCAAAAAACTGACCCCATTTTGGAAACTACGGGATAAGTTGGCAGTTTTGTTAGTACTATTCTAGGGTACATGCGATTTTTGGTACCTTTATATTACACTTTTTGTGAGGCAAGGTAACAAAAACTAGCAGTTTTGGCATAGTTTTTATTTTTTGTTATTTACAACATTCATCTGACAGGTTATATCGTGTGATATTTTTATAGAGCAGGTCGTTACGGACGCGGCAATATCAATTATGTATACTTTTTTTTATTTATTTAAGTTTTACACAATATTTTTGAAGCACAAAAAAAAATCATGTTTTAATGTCTCCATAGTCAGAGAGCTGTAGTTTTTTTATTTTTTGGACGATTGTCTCAGGTAGGGGCTCATTTTTTGCAGGACGAGATGACGGTTAGATTAGTACTATTTTTTGGGGCATATGCTTTTTTGATCGCTTGGTATTACATTTTTTGTGAAGAAATGTGACAAAAAATGGCTTTTTTTAGACAGTTTTTATTTTTTATTTTTTACGGTGTTCACCTGAGGGGAGAGATCATGTGATATTTTTGTAGAGCAGGTTGTTACGGACGTGTCGATACCTAACATGTATACTTATTTTTATTTATTTAAGTTTTACACAATAATATCATTTTTGAAACAAAAAAAATCATGTTTTAGTATCTCCATAGTCAGAGAGCTGTAGTTTTTTTATTTTTGGGCGATTGTCTCAGGTAGGGGCTCATTTTTTGCGGGACGAGATGACGGTTAGATTGGTACTATTTTGGGGGGCATACGCTTTTTTGATCGCTTGGTATTAAATTTTTTGTGATGAAATGTGATAAAAAATGGCTTTTTTTAGACAGTTTTTATTTTTATTTTTTACGGTGTTCACCTGAGGGGAGAGATCATGTGATATTTTTGTAGAGCAGGTTGTTACGGACGTGTCGATACCTAACATGTATACTTATTTTTATTTATTTAAGTTTTACACAATAATATCATTTTTGAAACAAAAAAAATCATGTTTTAGTATCTCCATAGTCAGAGAGCTGTAGTTTTTTTATTTTTTGGGCGATTGTCTCAGGTAGGGGCTCATTTTTTGCGGGACAAGATGACGGTTTGATTGGTACCATTTTGGGGTAAATACGCCTTTTTGATCGCCTGCTAATACACTTTTTGTGTGGCAAGGTGACAGAAAATGGCTGTTTTGGTATAGTTTTTTTTTTAAAAAATTTTTGCGTACAGCTGGCGGGGTGGACCATGTGACGCTTTTATAGAGCCCGTCGATACGGACGCGGCGATACCTAATATGTGTACTTTTTCTTTTTTTTTTACTTTATTTGGGGAAAAAGGGCGCTTTTTTAACTTTTTTTAAACTTTATTTTTTTTTACTTTTTTACACTTTTTTTAACTTTCTTTTCACACTTTTCTTTTTTACTTTTTACATTTTTTTTAAACTTTATCAAGACCCATTTGGATCTTGAAGATCCAGTGGGCTTGATGGCTATACAGTGCATTGCAATAGCCATCTATTGCAATGCACTGTATCAGTGCTACACTAAGGCTGATCAGACCCTGAGGGTCTAATCAGCCTTAGCTACATGGCAACCAGGACGCTTTTTGTAAAGCGTCTGGTTGCCATGGTAACCATCGGGCCGCTGCCACTGCAGCAGCGGCGGCCCGATGGAAGAGAGAGGGAGCTCCCTCCCTCTTAACCCCATGGATGCTGCGGGCGGCTACTGACCGCAGCATCTATGGGGTTAAACAGCTGAAATCGGTGCCAGCACCGATTTCAGCTGTTAGCAGCAGAGTGTGAGCTGTAATTACAGCTCACACTCTCTGCTGATGGCAGCGGCTCCGATCCTGAGCCGCTGCCATCATACAATACAAAGCAGGAGGGGGGGCAACGGAGGCACCAGGGGGGCACTACAAGGAGGGGGCACTACAAGGGGGGCACTACAAGAAGGGGGCTATGTGGGGGCACAGAGGACTTACCTGGTTTCAGGCTGCGATCTCTCTCCAGAGTGGAGATCGCAGCCTGAAACCGGCATTTTAATACTGAAGCGCTCCGATTGGTTAGTCTGCAGAGACTAACCAATCGGAGCGCTTGCTGGCAAGGGACCACTCTGATTGGTCCCTTGCCGGCTTCCCCGACGTCTCTGCTCTCCGGGAGAGCGGAGACTCCGGGGCTGTGACACTTTATAGTGTCACAGTCCCGGTAAGCAGTTTGGACGTAACTGCACGTCCAAATGCAGCAACTTACTTGCACTTTGGACGTACAGTTACGTCCAAATGCGCCAAAGGGTTAAAGACCCGATGGATAAAAGAGCTAACACTTATCTTAGAAAAAATTGGGAAGGTCTATCTCTTCCTTTAAGCCTAATATTGCTACAACATCGGTGGCAAGGTCACTTAAACTCTGGTTAGGGGAATTAGAATCACATATTGGTAACAGAACCCTGAGGGAGCAGCTACTGGAAGCAATACCTACAATGCTAAAAGCAGTAGACTTTATTTTGGATGCATGGGCTGACGTGTGAAGAAGATCCCTTTGGCTGAAGGGATGGAAGAGAGATGTCACTTCTAAGTCCAAATTGTGTGCCCTTCCTTGCCAGGGAAATTCTTTATTTGGCCCGACACTAGATGACATATTGGACAAGGCATCTAATAGGAAGAAGGGGTTTCGTGTGCCTGCCTTTCCTAAGCAGAGAAAGCCATTTCAGTCTAGAGATAAAAAGGAGACTATAGTCCAAAAGAAAGGCAATGAGTGGAGAAGAGATAAATCAAAGGACCTTTTGTTTAAATCGAAGCCCCAATCTTCCAGTGTTTCTTAGCAATGACGCCAGGTCTCAGGTGGGGGGGGGTCGACTGTCTTTATTCTTTCAAGCCTGGCAAAATATCACATCATGTGCCTGGGTAAAAGATATAATAAAGGAAGGATACCGTTTAGATTTCAAAATGCCCCCACCGAGATGATGAAAAATTATGGCTTTAGACCAGCATTCTCCAAAACAGGCAGTGTTAATAATCTCCTGGAGAAGTTAGTTCTAGTCCCAGTCCCTACAAAGGAAATAGGGGAAGGGTTTTATTCAACCCTCTTTCTTGTCCCCAAGCCAAGTGGGTCTTATCGGACAATAATAAACCTGAAGGACCTAAATTTTTATCTAATTTCGGATGGAATCAATATCATCAGTGATTCTTCATCTATTTTCCAAGTGCGTCATGGCTTCAATAGATACCATTGACGCCGATTACAACATGCCCATACATCTGTAGTCTCAGAAATTTCTCAGGGTAGCAGTGCTAGTAGAGGAGTCAATTCTTCATCTACAGTTCAGAGCTCTCCCCTTTGAAATATCTCAGGCACAGAGAATCTTCATGAAGCTGATGGCAGAGGTGATGGCACAAATTAGGAGATCGAACATTATAGTCATACCGTATCTAGACGACCTTCTTGTAGTAGGACAGTCTCCAAGTTCCCTTTCAGCCCAAATTCAGGAAGTGTTAAAAATATTGATGGGTTTGGGTTGGATAGTAAACTGGGAAAAATCATGTCTGAACCCGAGTTACCTCTGTTCCTTCCTAGGAATTCACCTAGATTCCTTACCCCAAAAGTCCTACCTCCCGGAGGGGAAGTGTCTTACAGTACAGCAAAGGATAAAGGAATTCAGCAAAACCAGGGTGACCAGGCCATGCCAGTTCTAGGTTTCATGACTTCATGTATGCCGGCGGTAAAATGGGCACAGTTCAGGTCCAGGAGTCTTCAGGTGCATATTGGAACAAGGAGGTGTTATCCCTAGATTATAAATGTCCAATTCCCAAGTCAGTAAGGAATTCCCTTTTGTGGTGGACAAGGACAGAAAACCTGAGTCAGGAAGTAGAATGGATAAAGGACAATCCTTTAATAATCACAACAGATGCCAGCCCACAGGGGTGGGGGGCTTACTCAGTTTTGGGGTTTTTCTAAGGTCAGTGGTCAGTGTTACAAAGCCAACAGTCCAAGAATTACAGAGAACTGACAGCAATATATTGTGCTTTAAGAAAATGCTTTCCCTCCCTAATAAACAGACTTGTCAGGATTCTGTCAGACAGTGCGACAGCAATAGCCTATGTCAATAGGCGGGAGGGGACAAGAACACCTCAGTTAATGGATCTGACATCCAAGATTTTCCAATTGCTAGAAGGGACAGTGCTTTCTTGTTCAGTAGTGCACCTAAAAAGCTCAGAGAACTGTCAAGCAGACTTCCTGAGCAGGCACAAGATTAGTCAGGGCGAATGGTGCCTTTGCCAGGGAGTATTCGACCAGATAGTGCATCTATGGGGAACCCCACCAATAGACCTTTTTGCTTCCAGAAAAAAACAAGTAGTGCAGGAGGTTTTTTCTCTCGGCCCAGATCAGTCCCAGGGGATAGGTGCTCTGTCTCAACCTTGGGGCAAGGATCTGGTTTATGCATTTCTGCCTCTCAGTCTGTTGCCCAGAGTAATCCAGAAAATCAGGAGATGATCCTAATAGCTCCCTATTGGCCAAAAAGAGTATGGTTTACTTGGTTAAGGAAGCTGTCTCTTTCAGATCCCTGGCTACTTCCAGAGATGGAGGATTTGTTCCCGAAATAGGGAAAATACATTTAGCAGCCTGGATATTGAGAGGGAATTCCTTAAGTCCAGGGATTTGTACGAGCAGGGGACCTCTGATATATGAGAATCTGGAAAACCTTTATTCGGTCGGATCTGGATCTGTCATCCCCTCCAGATATTCCATTAATTTTAAATTTTTTTGCAGGAAGGTCTCAATAAAATTTAAACCTAGCACATTAAAGGTTCAGGTTTCAGCCCTTAGTGCTCCGTTTGACTTTGGTTTGGCAACTCATCCCTGGATTAAAAGGTTCATAAAGGCATCTACCAGGCTAAATCCTTCCATTAAACCCAGATCATCACCCTGGGATTTAAATGTTGTTCTGTCTGCTAGCCCAAAGTCCATTTGAACCTGTAGATTAAACCTCTATGAAGATGTTGTCTTACAAGACAGCATTCCTGGTGGCTATTATGTCAGCCAGACAGATAGGGGAGACTTCTGCCTTATCTGCCTCCCCCTTATACCTCTGTCTTGGAAGACAGGATTGTATTTAGATCAGATCCTGCTTTTCTTCCAAAAGTGGTCTCTGATTTTCATATGTCTCTGTAAATTATTTTGCCCTCTTTCTGCCAAAATCCCAAAAACGAGGGGGAAGAGAGATTCCATACACTAGATGTAAGAAGAAGTGTGTGTAGGTACTTAGATTCAACCAAAGAATGGAGAAAAGCCCCTCAGTTGTTTATTCAATTCCAGGGTCCTAACAGGGGTCTAAAAGTTACACGTCATACCATAGCTAGGTGGATAATGAGAACAATAGGTTTAACCTATTGTTCTGCAGGTCTTCAGGTTCCTACGGGGTTTTTGGCCCACTCCACAAGAGCTATAGCTTCTTCCTAGGCAGAGAAAGGCTGCGCCACCATTGAAAAAATTTGTAGAGCTGCTACCTGGAGCTCTCCAAACACTTTTTACAAACATTAGAGATTGTATTTATCATCTGCTCAAGGCTTGGCCTTCGGGAGGAAAGTCTTGTAGGCAGTGGTCCCATCCTAGATTTATGTAGTCTTATCTCTCACAGGTGCTGTCATGGGGCGTAATGGAAAAAATACATTGATTTTATATATATATATATATATATATATATATATATATATAGAGAGAGAGAGAGAGAGAGAGAGAGAGATAGATAGATAGATAGATAGATATATATTAAGGTTTCACTGTGTGGCAGTCCTATGGATCTTGTCACAAACTGAGGAACTGTGTATGGAGGACCCTTTTAAGGATCTGGGAAATTCCTGTTTTCTGTCCGGAAGGGGGAGGTTCTCTCACAGGTGCTGTCATGGTCTCATGGAAAACGCATTACCAGTAAGAGTAAGCAAAGTATTTTTAGACCTGGCGTGAGCAGGGAGAAGTCGCAGATACCGGTGCAACAGTCAGTAATCTGCACCTGAAATACGCCTAATATATGTATAATAAATGACCCCCTATGTTCTTCTAGGATGAATGATAAAATTGAATGTCAGAAATTAGTCTGGTTGACCAAAGAAGAACATTCCAGAGCAGGGATCAGCATTCTTTGGCACTCCAGCTGCTGTGAAACTACAACTCCCAGCATGCACAGTTACTTGGCTTTTCTTGTAACTCCCATAGAAGAGAAATGTGGATTCTGGGAGGTGTAGTGTCAGAACAACTGGAGTGTTGTGATGTTGTCAGGGAGGTAGATGGAGTTGTTGGTGATAAATGTAATGTTCTTTATGTATTGTGTACAAATGCTCGCAGCTTAGGCAACAAGCTCTGTGAGCTAATATCAATAGTTTGTAGAGATAATTTGGACTTGGTTGTAATAACAGAGACATGGTTCAGTGATTGCAATGACTGGGAAACAGCCATTCCGGGATACACTTTGTATAGGAAAGATAGGGCAGAGAGAAGGGGGGGTAGCCATTTATGTTAAAGATACCATAAAATCAACAGTGATCCAAAATTCATGTAAGGAGTTGGAGACTCTCTGTGTCTGCTTGCAAAATAAAAAGGGATCTGTTACCAGAGTAGGTGCTATCTATAGGCCTCCAGGGCAATCTGAAGAGCATGACATTATGCTGGTGGACGAGATTACCCAAATGGCAGTAAAGGGAGATATTGTAGTTATGGGAGACTTCAACATGCCTGATGTTGATTGGAATATCCCTTGTGTGTCCACATGCAAAAGTAGTAACATAGTAGAGGCCCTGACGGGGATGTCCCTAAAACAGTTGGTGAAAGCGCCAACTAGAGGTGAAAATATCCTAGATCTAGTATTTACAAATGGGGACCTGGTATCTGAGGTGAAGGTGGGAGAAAATCTAGGCTCCAGTGACCACCAATATTTGTGGTTCGAAATCCAAACTGACTGTGAGAAATCCCATTCTGCAACCAAAGTATTGGATTTTAGGAAGACCAAGTTTGAGGTTATGGGGGAATATGTAAAGAAATAATTAAAAGGGTGGGATAAAACAGCAAGAGTGAGTGCTCAGTTGAAGGCATTTAAATAAGTCATCTTAAAGGCAACTAGACTATATGTTAGACAAATTAGCAAAAGGAAAAGAAAGAGAAATCCACTATGGTTTACTAGAGAAGTAAGAACTATAGTGAATGATAAAAAGTCTGCCTATAAGAGTTATAAAGAGTCTGGAAGTGTAGCGGACAGAGAAGTGTATAAAATTATACAGAACAAGACAAAACAGATTATTAATGCTGCTAAAGCTTCAAAGGAAGAAGAAATGGCCAACTCTGTTAAGGAGGGTAATAAAACCTTCTTCAGATATATTAGTGACAGGAAGAAGAACTGCGACATTACAAAACTTAGCAATGGAAAAAATCTGTATATAGATGGGAATAAGATGGTTGCTGACCATCTGAATAACTACTTCTGCTCAGTTTTTTCAGATGGCGACTTTCATAATCAGAACATGGCTGGACATAGCATTGCCTCTAGTTGTAAGGTTTCAGCCCCAGTGTTTTCAGAGGCCAATGTTCTACAGGAACTTGTCCGGCTAAAGCTGAATAAGGCAATAGGTCCGGATGGCATCCACCCCAGAGTTCTTAAAGAACTCTGAATCTGTGATTGTTGGCCCCCTGACTGATCTGTATAATCAGTCCCTTCTTACAGGAGATGTTCCTGATATTTGGAGAATGGCCAATGTTGTACCGATTCACAAGAAGGGTAGTAGAGAAGAAGCTAGTAACTATAGGCCAGTCAGCTTGATATCTGTAGTGGTAAAAATGATGGAGACTCTACTAAAAAAGAAGATACTTGACCACCTAACAACAAACAACCTGATGGACCCAAACCAGCATGGCTTTACTGAGGGCCGATCATGTCAGACTAATCTCATTGATTTCTTTGATTATGTAACTAAAGTGCTGGATGAAGGTGCTGCTGTGGATATCGCCTACCTGGATTTCAGTAAAGCTTTCGATACGGTTCCCCATAAAGAGCTGATAGAGAGGTTATCAAGAATTGGACTTAACCCGTGAATAGTTCAGTGGATCTGCAGTTGGCTAAAGGACAGATACCAGAGAGTTGTTGTTAATGGAGTGTATTCCGAGCAGAGGCTGGTTACAAGTGGGGTGCCACAAGGATCTGTTCTGGGTCCTGTTCTGTTTAACATGTTTGTAAGTGACATAAGGGATGGCTTGGTAGGGAAGGTTTGCTTGTTTGCTGATGACACAAAAGTGTGTAATAGGGCTGATGTTCCAGGAGGTGTCTGTAATATGGAGAATGATTTATCTTTATTAGATAAGTGGTCAAAACAATGGAAACTGCAGTTCAATGTTTCCAAATGTAAAATAATGCACTTGGGGAGAAGAAATCCTCTATCTGAGTATCGTATTGGCAGTTCTGTGCTAACAAAGACCTCAGAAGAGAAGGATTTGGGGGTAGTCATCTCTGACAGCCTCAAAATGAGTAACCAATGCAGCCAGGCGGTAGGGAAAGCAAATCGTATGCTTGGCTGCATAGCTAGAGGTATAACAAGCAAAAAGAGGGAGGTTGTGATCCCTCTGTATAGAGCTCTAGTGAGACCACATCTGGAATACTGTGTTCAATTCTGGAGACCTCACCTGCAAAAGGATAGAACTTATCAAGAAAGACTCAGAGTTCTTAATATGTATAGTCTGGAGGAAAGAAGAGAAAGGGGGACATGATTGAAACCTTTAAATATGTTAAAGGACTGAATAAAGTTCAGGAGGGAAGGGTTATTAATAAGAAACTGAACACAAGAACAAGGGGGCACAATCTGAGGTTAGTTGGGGGGAAAATCAAGAACAACATTAGAAAATATTATTTCATTTCAAGAGTAGTAGAAGCTTGGAACAAACTTCCAGCAGAGGTGGTTGATAAATCCACAGTAACTGAATTTAAACATGCCTGGGATAAACATGTATCTATCCTAAGATAAAAATAAAGGAATAATAAAAGGGCAGACTAGATGGACCAGGTGGTCTTTTTCTGCCATCAATCTTCTATGTTTCTATGTGCCTGAGGTTGCTGATCCCTGTTAAGTTTATTAATTATTTCAATGATACAATGCATTTTAAATCACATTTTCATATATGCACAGCATGACAATAATGCTATATAAATGCATGGCTAAATAAAGACCATCTGCGTCAAAGATGTGTTATAAAAAGAAGCAATATAACATAACAGTATTGCAAGGGAAAAGGCCCATTGCACAACGGACATAAGAGAAAGACCAACCGAAAAAAAAACTAGGTATGTATGATGCAAATAAACTCAGTACAATCTAATAAGATACCAGAGATACAAGGTTCAAAAAAGCCATCAGCCAAACATTGAAAGTAATGCATTAGGGAAAATGATGGAGGGAGGGCTGCTGCAATACATATGCAGGAAGAAGTCTTTAAGATCCAACACAACAGAGAGACCATGGTGCCACAGTACAGGGAGAATGTACAGAGATCACTGACAATTAATGAATACCAAGTGCAAATTAGCAATGGAATTAAGCCACCTCACCAAATGTTGAATTTCACATCCTTGTTTCTACACTTAAAGATCCACTTTTTAAGGGATATGGTACAGTTAACTGAGTGAATCCAGTCTTGAAGGGTAGGCGGGATAGATGCCAAAGAAAACCTAGTCACTGTTCTAACATGATTCAAGTTCTCACATAGGAAGAGGCTGCTATAAGAGGTAAAAAAAGGAGCCCACTCTACTTACACACAAATGTTGTACAGTTAGGTCATTTTGTGTTAAGGAGTTCAAGATACTCTTCTAAGGCCAGATTTAAATGAAAAGATGAACTGAATGCCATACTAAGGTTCAAAAGTGTGGTGGTGGTGGTGGTGGGGGGAAGGGGGATGGCAGTGTGTCCTATGAAGTGAATACTAATGAGTGCTTCCATTATGGAAGCACTCATAAGTACACTATAGGAGCTGGGAGCGAGAAATATAGAGCTTCTGGTTCTAGCTGTACTCACCTTTCCCTGGTCTTCTGCCAAGTGCCCACTGTGCTGTGTCCCTGTACAGTGTCACGAGGTAATGCACACTATGACCTGATGCTGTGCGACATTAAGTCACAGTGCAGTGCTGCACCGGCAGAAGATCAGGGAGCGGTGAGTGCAGGAAGAGCTCACTAGATATCACAAGTGGTGGCTTCGTCCAGAGCAGGAGAGGCAAGTTCTTTTATTTATTTTATGTCTGATCTGAGGTCCGATGAGGATTGCGGGTCTAATAAAGATTGAGAGTCTGATCTGAGGTCTGACTTTGGGGGTATGATAAAGATTGGGGGTGTGATCTGAGCTCTGATGAAAACTGGGGTCTGATCTGAGCTCTGATAAAGACTGGGGTCCGATCTGGGGTCTGATGGGGATTGGGAGTCTGATCTCATGTCTCATAAAAAATATTTTTTTCTTATTTTCCTCCTCTAAATCCTTATGGTCTGGTGCTTATGGAACGAAAAATATGGTAAATGTAAAAAAGAGAGAAAACCAGTGCTAAAAAAACAGAGACAGCAGAAAGACAGGATCCTATGAAGCTTAGTTGTTGGACCAATATCAGAGGTGATACTCCTCTTTAGCAGGTAGTAAATCACACTTACTTTTCCCACTTCCTGAATCACCTTCAGAGTATTTTGGTCTTGTCATCCAAGCTGAACATGTGATCCAATGGATATAACCTTAGTGGTCCATAAATAGTACTCCAAATGCACTAATTTCAAAGGTGTACAGTGCATTTGGAGTCAGGTCACCACTGTAGCCAGTGATTGGCTGCAGCGGCCACATTGCACCCATCAGGATGTTGATGCCAAAGCATAACCAGAGCCATTACAAAGAGCAGTTTTTCCTCTGGAGGGACCAGCATATCATTACATTTCCCGGACCGGATAATCTCCTGTATTTGTGCATGCTCTGTATGTTTGAGGTGTTCAACTCCTGAGCAGAAGTAGTCACAGCAAGAGAAAGTAAATCACCATCATACATCTGGACCACTGTTTGCATCTCTATCCATGGGATACATGTCACACAAAATAGCAGTTAATGGCATGTTAGTAAGCCTTACTATAAAGTAGCCAACTCCATCAAAGGGAGTCTGTCAACAGTTTTGACCATGCACAACTGCTGACAGCAGTAAGGCAGAGGCTGGGTAGAACAGTACAAATATACCTTTTGTGGAGCTTTTCTTATCAAGAGTAGTGTGAATACAAACTTTTATTCTGCCAAATTTTGCTCCTAAAGTTCCAAGGATGGGCTACACTGTGAAGTTCTATCAGCAATAAGCTGCTTCACAGTCACTCCCTCCGCTCTGAATAACAGCTGCAGTATCCAACCAGGAGACCAGTACATCTGTCACTCAGATGATAGAAGAGGAGCTAAGAAGCAACTCAATGCAGAGAGCACTTCAAAATGAAGCCCTGCCTTTTTGGGCACTGCAAGAGCAAAATCTGGCAGAATAAAGTGTAATTTTCACCATTTTCACGCTACTCCTGATGAAAAAATCTCCACAAATGGTATCTTTGTACTGCTGTCCCTAGCCCCTACCTAATGCTGTCAGCATTTTAGCAAGGTCATTGCTATCAGGATCCCTTTAATCTAACATGTATAGAAGCAATGCTGACTGGTGTGTGAATACATGCTAATATGTTTTATTTATTTATCTTAAATGGATTCTTTCAGCTCCAAAACACCCCCAAACTACTGTATGCAGTATATAGTGTAATTGTTGTTGAGTCCGATTGTATCTTCATACTCACTTGCATTCCAACACATTGCGCCTACAAACCGGCAGTAAAAAGCATTGATAGGACATACACATAATGGAGAGGACTCAGAGAGGAGTCCTCTCAATGCATTTTACTGCTGGTTTGTGGAAGTACAGCACAATGCAAGTGAGTCCAAAGATAAAAATTACACTGGACTCTACATCACTTACACTATACACCTATTTCTGTAGTTTGGGGATGTTCTGGAGATGACAGATTCCCTTCATTAAAAAAAATAAATATATATATATATATATACTTACAGAGCAACTGTCAACACCACCTTGCATGAACCCAGCACAAACCATTCTGGGGCTTATCTGAATGGGATAGAATTTTTTACATGTTTGATCCCCTACAATGGTGACCGAGGCCTTCTGGAGCTGTCTGGACATTGGACCTGAAATGTACATAAGCAAGTAAAATATATAAGTACTTTATAGATGTCAAAGTGGTATGTCATGTGCGTATAAGGGTATGGCCACACGTTCAGGTTTTCTGATGCAGTTTTGGAAGCCAAAATCAGGAATGAATTCAAGAAAGAGAAGTCGTATCTGTCCTTAATATTTTCTCTCCTTTTATGATCCACTCCTGATGTTGGTTTCCAAAACTGCATCAAGAAACCTGAACATGTGTCTCTACACTAAGTGCTCTTGTAGCTTTCAGCATGAACAATGTGCCAATATGTGTAGAAGTATATAGAAAAACATACTAATTATTTGTCAGCTAACTCCACATGTGGGTGGTAGAAAAAATAATGGAGTTCTTATGGTCTCCCTGTACCTATATTAAATTCCTCAATTTGATGAAAAAATGGTATATGTATATCCAACTTCTGCCTTATAAACTTCTAGACTGAAATACTGCTAGACAAGTCCCAAGGCATGTCCACTTATGTTAAAGATGACATGTATGTAATGATAGTTTGCTGTAAAGGTGAGAAAACTATTATCTACTTCTCAAATATTTTTTGTATTGCAACCCGTAAGTCCGAGTAGTAACATTCCCGTAGAGTTCACTTGTAATATTCAGAATAGTGGAATAACCCTTGTTTACATTGGGGTCTCCATCCAGGGCCTCCGTCGCACATTCTGCCAAAAAGAGCAGACTCAATGGAGTGCCAAATCCAACACTTCCATAACGATGATGTGAACGTGGCCTAATATGCGACTCGTTTCTGTTCCTAGAATTCCAGAGGAGTGTTGCCTGGCCTAGAAGACTCCTCATGCTGTTTAAAGCGCTCTCCATAATGAGATATTGTATTCCCCAAATCCTGACCTAGGACTCTCAACCAGTTAAGGCTATTCTCACATAGGCATTTTGGAATTCCGGTTTTGAGATCGACCAGTTCCGTTTTGTCCCCATGCATTTTGAATGGAAAGAGATCCATTCAGCATTCCATTTTGTGACTGGACACAAAACCACAGCAAGCTGTGGTTTTGTGTCTGGTCATCGAAACTGAACAAACCAAATCCATCACTAAAAACAATGTAAGTCAATGGTGATAGATCAGTTTTTTTAGGATCCTAAAAAAACTGATGCGTCACCCATTGACTTTCAATAAATTTATTAACAGATCTGGTTTGTTCCTTTTCGATTTAACACAACCGCATCCTAACAGAACAGATGCATCCTGATGTGCAATCAAAACCTCTGCCGGATCTCAAAACCTGAAACCAAAACGCATATGTGAAAGTAGCCTAAGCCAGTACTCTCTGCTTTGCAGTGATGAGGGGCAATCACCCAGAAACCGTTGTCTGCAGATGAGGCGCTGGCTTATTTAATATCTGCATCATGTCTGAAGGCTTATATAAAGGGTTACACATTGACTTATAGCTGCCTTACATCTGGTGGCATTAGAGCTTGCTACGAGCTGATTTGCATACCCTCTTCCCAGAATTCTAGGCCTATAAGACGCAACACTCCGCTTAAGGCGCTCTTGATAAGGAGATAGTGTATTCCCAAAATCCTGTTGTATGTTTGTAATGTGCTGCTTAGAGCTTATTCCCACTGCATTTGTAGCATACATTGTTCTGAGAATTTTCTAATTAATGTCTCAACTGTGTGCTACTCTATAGACATACAATGACATACATCACTCATAGGTTCCCATGAGCAGTATACAGCTCACAAAAAACATATACTGTATACCAGCCCAGCGGAAACCAAAAGAACTCTCTTTTGCCTCTGTTCTGTTGACAAATAAGTCGGGAGCTTTCTGGCACTTAAAGGGGTTGTCTCACTTCAGCAAACAGCATTTATCATGTAGACAAAGTGAATACAAGGCACTTACTAATGTATTGTTATTATCCATATTGCTTCCTTTGCTGGCTTGATATATTTTCCATCACATTATACACTGCTCGTTTCCATGGTTATGACCACTCTGCAATCCATCAGCGGTGGCCTATGTGAGCCCCCACTGTCCGGCCAAGGCTGATGCTTTTTCCTATAGTGTGCAAGCACGACCAGCACTGATGGATTGCAGGGTGGTCGTAACCATGGAAACAAGCAGTGTATAGTGTGATGGAAAAATGAATCCAGCCAGCAAAGGAAGCAATATGGATAATAATAATTAGTATTATTATTATTATTATTATTAGTAAATGCCTTGTAGTAACTTTATCTACATGATAAATTTCACTTGCTAAAGTGACACAACCTCATTAAGCCAAATGGACACTGCAAAAACATTGCAAATTCAGTCTTAGACACTGAATGAAATACAATGAACAAAATCGATACAGAATTATGTTTAAAGGTCATCTGTCAGCAGATTTGTACCTATGACACTGGCTGTTACATGTGCACTTGGCAGCTGAAGGCATCTGTGTCAATACCATGTTCATATGTGCCCACATTGCTGAGAAAAATGATTGCTGAGAAAATGATGATTTAAATTTATGCAAATGACCCTCTAGAACACGGATGGCCAACGGCTTTTTCCGCCGTCAAATGTGGCTCGCAGGGGAGCGGCGCGGCTGCTATTACTTTGCATCTCACATGGGAGCGGCGCGGCTGCCATTACTTTGTGGATCGCAGGGGAGCGGCACGGCCCGCTTACCTCTGCCATTTGGCTCCTCCCACTATGTGTCCTGACGTGTACATCGTCCTGTACGTGGAAGGTCCGCGCTCTGACCTGATGCTGTGCACGTCAGGTCACTGTGGAGAGAGCGCCAAGGTCCAAACGGCAGGCAAGGTAAATGCTTGGAAGAGAACAGTTTTTTTTTAATTTATTAAGTACTGATATTGTTAAGTACTGATATTTATTAAGTACTGACCTCCAAATCCTCATCAGACCCACAAAATAAGCCCCCCCAGTGCTCACATCACACATCAAAAATTAGACACCCCATGGTCAGATCTCCCCTATGTCAAATCACCCCTCCACACACACACACACACGGGCGGTCATCTGAGCAGGAGGGCGGTCATCTGAGCATGAGGGCGGTCATCTAAGCATGGGGCGGTTATCTGAGCATGGGGCGGTTATCTGAGCATGAGGGTGTCATCTGAGCATGGGGCGGTTATCTGAGCATGAGGGTGTCATCTGAGCATGTACACGTCAGGTTATTGTGGAGAGCACCCCAGTCCTACAGAGCAGGACAGGGGCACGGATTAGGGGAGGCAAGATTTTTTTTTTTTAATTGAAGTACTGAGCATGAGGGCCTTATCTGACATGTGGGTAGTATAGTATGAGCTCAGTTTAAGACCCCTAATACTCATCAGACCCACAAAATAAGCCCCCCTCCCCCCAGTGCTCACATCAGACACCACAAATCCCCTCATGATCATATTGCCCCCCATGTCAGATTATCTGAGCATGGGGGGTTATCTTAGCATTGTGGGTAATCTGAGCATGGGGTTGTCTGATTTGTGATGTCTCGTATGAGCATTAGGTGTCTTATTTTGGAAGTCTGGTTGTTTGATTTGGAGGTCTGATGAGGATTGGGAGTCTTATCTTAGGACTGATGAGTTGTGTCTTAAATAGGATGAAAAATAATTGGAGGAAACCAAACAAAACTAGGAATCCAAACAAAATCAAAGTCAGCCCCCACCCCTCAGTAAGGAGTACGCTGCACGTCACCACACATTCACTAAACATAAAGCCAGCAGAAACATAAACATAAAGAAACATAAAGCCAAGCGTAAATATGAAGATGAACACAGAACATTTCTACCAGAGTGGGAAGATATGTATTTTTTCATTGAGAGGAAAGGGAAGCCATTCTGTTTGATATGCCAGACATCACTATCACATTTTAAAGCTTCAAATCTTCAGCGCCACTTTGCCACACTACTTGCTAAAAAGGACCACGACTTTCCAACAGGTACTGAACTTCGCAAACACAAGCTAAATGCATTGAAACGCTATGCAGAACAACAGACTCAGTTCTTTAAGAAACTTACAAAATATTCAGAAACTGTGACGCTTGCATCCTATCAGCTGGCATGGAATATCGCTCGTGCCAAAAAAACGTACAATGAATGGGAATTTGTTAAAAGTTGCCTTAGTGACGCCATTTCAATCTTGTCTCAGAAGATGAACGTTTGAAACATATGGTATCAGACCTCCAACTGTCACGACATACAGTGGAACACAGAATATCAGACATTAACAGTGAAGTTGAAACACAACTGTACTCTGACCTTGAAAAATGCCAGTATTTCAGTATCGCACTGGATTAATCTACTGATATACAAGACAAGCTTCAGTTGGCAATTTTTGTACGGTCTTTATCAGAAAACTGTACAATAAAAGAAGAGCTACTTGATATTGTCCCGTTAACAGACAGAACTCGTGGCATCAATATAAAAGAGACCCTGATGACTGTAGTTGAAAAGGCAAATTTGCCATTATCAAAACTCACAGCCATAACCACAGATGGAGCACCGTCTATGATAGGATCTGTGAATGGCCTTGTCGGGCTATGTAACTGTGATGACCGCTTTCCAGAATTTTGGACATTTCATTGCATCATTCATCAGGAGCAGCGGGTGTCTAAAAAGCTACATTTAGACCACGTCATGATGCCCGTTCTGGAAATTGTCAATTTTATTCGCACTCATGCGCTTAATCACAGACAGTTCAGAAATCTCATTGCAGACCTTGATGAGAACCTTCCCAGTGATTTGCCACTTCACTGCTCTGTAAGGTGGCTTTCAAGAGGAAAGGTGATATCTAATTTTTTTGAACTTTTGAGTCACGTAAAGTTGTTTCTGGAAGAAAAACACAAAGACTATCCTGTGCTCTCTGATTCCCAGTGGATTTTGGATCTGGCTTTCTGGTGGACATGCTGCACCACCTGGATAGACTCAACCTTGAGCTGCAAGGGAAATTAAAGATGCTGCCCGGTCTAGTGCAAACAGTTTTTGCATTTGTTAACAAGCTCAAGGTTTTTAAAACTCATCTGAGAAAGGGAGAACAAATGCAAGTGCCCAAGCTGCTGAGATCCTAAAAAGAAGAACTTCTTACTACGTAGGACTTCTTGAAAACCTACAACAGACCTTTGAGTACAGATTCCACGATCTACAACTGATGAGGCCACAAATTACATTCCTCGTTAACCCTTTTGCTGCCGATTCAGATTGTTTAAAACCCCCGCTGGTGACAGATGAAGCAACAACTCAAATTGAGATGATTGAACTTTTGGAAGATGACCGACTCAGGTCAATTCTGAGTGAGGGAACCCTGGCGTTTTGGAAAATCGTGCCTATGGAGAAATATCCCAATGTAAAACAAGCTGCACTGAAGCTTCTGTCAATGTTTGGCTCAACCTATGTTTGTGAATCTGTTTTTTCCACCCTGAAACATGTGAAATCAAAGCATCGCTCTGTTCTTACTGACCCACATGTTAAAGAATTGCTTAGAGTAGCAACGACTGAATACAAGCCAGATTTGAAACACATTGTGAAAAACAAAGATTGCCAGAAGTCTCACTAAAGTTGTCTACATTACAGGTAGAAAAAGTGGTTTAAATACACTTTTAAATGTTTGAAAACTCAATTGCAGTAATACTGTCGTGTGCACGCATATTTGTGTAAATGTATAGCTTGTGGCTCCTGGTGGTCATACGTTTTTTTTTGTGTGGCTATTTGTGTCTGTAAGGTTTTCTACCCCTGCTCTAGAAGCAACAGGGGCATTGCCATTACACCTACAGGCTTCATTTTCTCTGCAACTGCCATGGCCTCCTCACATTGATTGACAGGTTCAGGCAGTGAAAACATCATCATAACTGGACTTGTCAATCAAAGTGCAGAAAAAGCAGAGCCTCTAGGAGTAATGGCAATGCCCCCGTTGCTCCTAGAGGATCATTTGCATATATTAAAACATCATTTTTCTCAACAATGCAGGCACATATGAACATAGGACTAACACAGATGCCTTCAGCTGCCAAGTGCACTTACAACAGGTCAGCCAGTTTCATAGGTACAAGTCTGCTGATAGATGCCCTTTAATGCAGGGAACAGAGGTGCATGACCCCTGTGTCATGCACTGGTCCCTCATGGCACACAACATACGTCACATGTGATTTATCATCATATTTTGGTTTAGCTTCTGATTTGTAGCGTGGTTACCTCCTTCCTTAGTAGAGCCCCATCCTGTAATGAAGCATTTCGTTCCCTCTACAAAGCTGTGACTGGTGTCTGGGAGGCAGATAGGCTTTATTAGGTTTGTAAAGGCGAGAGGTGAAGGCAGCTCCAGCAGAGCCACATCATTATCCAGAGTGTACACGTTGTAGAAGGGATGTTTGTGGATTCGGAAAATCTTCTCTACTCTTCCCTCTACCCCATTGAGGAAAGGGGTTCCCAGGTATGCTGCCCATACCTTGGGGTCACTGTAACTGTTAGATAGAGAAAATGATTATGTAGTCAAACACTAGTCAATAACTTCTTCTTCTGTTATTCTACAGTACTCAATCCCTCACACATCCCTTCTTCTGTCCTAGTACCCAACACAGAATGCCCCTGTCAATAACTACATGTCAAAGCAGTGGGCAGCCGACAGCAGCCAACGGTCCGAGATCAGAACAGCTCCACATTTGTGCTCCTTTCTTCTTAGCCACAGACTAACTTGCCATGGCCATTCTCCTCGCAGAGATCCGCTGCCTCCAACTATCTTGTTAAAAGGTAGTACAGGAGCAGAACCACAATCTGCAAGAAAGAAAGAATTTTACATTGTTAATACAGCAAGAGATGGTTCTCTGAATCCTGCACTATTTAATATTTTTTAAATGCTGAAATTATTGCGGACATTATACAGTACAGAGCAAAAGTTTGGACACACCTTCTCATTCAAAGAGTTTTCTGTATTTTCATGACTATGAAAATTGTAGATTCACACTGAAGGCATCAAAATAATGAATTAACACATTTGGAATTATATACTTAACAAAAAGTGTGAAACAACTGAAAATATGTCTTATATTCTAGGTTCTTCAAAGCAGCCACCTTTTGCTTTGATTACTGCTTTGCACACTCTTGGCATTCTCTTGATGAGCTTCAAGAGGTAGTCACCTGAATGGTTTTCCATTCACAGGTGTGCCCTGTCAGGTTTAATAAGTGGGATTTCTTGCCTTATAAATGGGGTTGGGACCATGAGTTCTGTTGGGCAGAAGTCAGTTGGATACACAGCTGATAGTCCTACTGAATAGACTGTTAGAATTTGTATTATGGCAAGAAAAAAGCAGCTAAGTAAAGAAAAACGAGTGGCCATCATTACTTTAAGAAATGAAGGTCAGTCAGTCTGAAAAATTGGGAAAACTTTGAAAGTGTCCCCAAGTGCAGTCTCAAAAACCATCAAGTGCTACAAAGAAACTGGCTCACATGAGGACCGCCCCAGGAAAGGAAGATCAAGAGTCACCTCTGCTGTGGAGGATAAATTCATCCGAGTCACCAGCCTCAGAAATCGCAGGTTAACAGCAGCTCAGATTAGAGACCAGGTCAATGCCACACAGAGTTTTAGCAGCAGACACATCTCTACAACAACTGTTAAGAGGAGACTGTGTGCAGCAGGCCTTCATGGTAAAAATAGCTGCTAGGAAACCACTGCTAAGGACAGGCAACAAGCAGAAGAGACTTGTTTGGGCTAAAGAACACAAGGAATGGACATTAGACCAGTGGAAATCTGTGCTTTGGTCTGATGAGTCCAAATTTGAGATCTTTGGTTCCAACCACCATGTCTTTGTGCAACGCAGAAAAGGTGAATGGATGGACTCTACATGCCTGGTTCCCACCGTGAAGCATGGAGGAGGAGGTGTGATGGTGTGGGGGTGCTTTGCTAGTGACACTGTTGGGGATTTATTCAAAATTGAAGGCATACTGACAACATGGCTACCACAGCATCTTCATCAGCAATGGCATGCTATTCCATCCAGTTTGTGTTTAGTTGGACCATCATTTATTTATCAACAGGACAATGACCCCAAACACACCTCCAGGCTGTGTAAGGGCTATTTGACCAAGAAGGAGAGTGATGGAGTGCTACGCCAGATGACCTGGCCTCCACAGTCACCAGACCTGAACCCAATCGAGATGGTTTGGGGTGAGCTGGACCGCAGAGTGAAGGCAAAAGGGCCAACAAGTGCTAAGCATCTCTGGGAACTCCTTCAAGACTGTTGGAATACCATTTCAAGTGACTACCTCTTGAAGCTCATCAAGAGAATGCAAGAGTGTGCAAAGCAGTAATAAAAGCAAAAGGTGGCTACTTTGAAGAACCTAGAATATAAGACATATTTTCAGTTGTTTCACAATTTTTTGTTAAGTATATAATTCCACATGTGTTAATTCATAGTTTTGATGCCTTCAGTGTGAATGTACAATTTTCATAGTCATGAAAATACAGAAAACTCTTTGAATGAGAAGGTGTGTCCAAACTTTTGGTCTGTACTGTACATAAATGACGTAACAGATTTGGAGTACAAAGAATATATGGGAAGTTTTTTAGAGAAAGAATATAGAAATATCTCATTTGTTAAAGGGAATCTGTCAGCAGTTTTATCCTGCTAGGTTCTAACAGCTCCAGAACACGCCAATGAGTCCTGATGTTCATGAGCTTCTGATTTTCTCCACCCCTTGCTCTTGATTGACGTTTTTTTTCCTTTTTTTTTTGTAAATATCTTTTTATTGTTTTTCATTAAAGGCAATACAAACCAAATAGTACATGCTGGTACATAAATCTGTACACATAACATAAGGCAGCAATACCAGATAAAATCCAGAGGCCTAAAGAGGAACTAGGCGGGGTAAATACCACCCGAGTTCCAGGTCTCCCATAAAGTATGCAAACTGAAAACATAAGAACATAATATTTACTAATGAGAACGAAAGTGCAAAATTAAAGCATTGTACTGTAGGGAATATCATAGTAGCCATGCCACCATTGGTGGAAGGCTAGGGTGTTGACATTTTTACTTCAAATCCCTGAGACCAATTACATTAAAATAACAAAGAAGAAGGAACGCGCGGGGGAGAGCATGTAAAACTTAAGTATTCATTGCAATGAGGTTGATGGCAAATAGGAACCAAGGTCTCCTTGAGTAGAGAAAGAGATCCACGTCGACCAAATCTTCTGAAATTACCATAGGCTTTAAGGGAGTGTGCACTCAATTCTTCAAGCCTAGCAACCTGACCTATCCTTTGAATCCACTGGAGAACTGGTGGTGTAATTGTTTGCCTCCAGTACAGAGGAATCATGGCTTTAGCCGTGAGGACCATTTGTCTCCAAAGAGGCATATTATACGTGACTCGGTTAATGGGAGTAGTATTCAAAAATACAACTTTCGGAGACAAAGGGGGAGCTCCAGGGCAGACTTTTAGGATAATCTCACCTACCACTTTCCAGAAAGGTCGAACCAGATCACACTCCCTACCATATGTGTAAATAATCACCTATCTTGGACCTGCATCTCCAACATTCTGGGGAAGTCGTTGGGAACATTGCAAGTAACGCAACAGGAGTTTTATACCATCTACTGACCAATTTATAAGAAGTCTCCTGTAGAGTGATACATCTAGATGGGCCACAGCTTTTAGTGTAAATATCTTTTATTTCATCCGGAGTCAAGGTTATCTGGAGGTCTTTTTCCCAAGCCTCAATATACGGTAACTTCTTATCGGCCGGTTGCATCAGGATAGCGGAATATAACTTAGAGATCACTTTGGTAACTGCGGATCGCTGGGCCACTAGTGTTTCAAACCAGGAGAGGTCTTTGTATAGATTTTCCTTGTCTGGAAGGGACTTGAAACTCTGCTTTAAATGGGAGTGTGTAAGTGTGTCTACGGGGATATTCAACAATTTTAGTCTCAATTGAGAGAAATCAGGAAAACTGCCCTCCGTTAACACATCACTCAAAAAGTATTTATTCAGAACCTTTTGCATTGAAAACCATAAACCCCTGTATGGGGAAGTAATTCCCAGCAGATCTCCGAGCTTCAAAATGGGGGATGGATGCGACCAAGGGACAACTTCCCTAGAAAGCGACCTCCAAAGCACAAGGGGAGCCCTAGTCAAAATAGAGAGACCCGGAGGAAATGAATTTCCCAAACGGGTCCATATCAACGCTTGTGTCAATGAAAATCCCGCTAGCTCCTCTTCAATTTGTACATAGGATTTAGTAGAAGGTAGCCTACACCAATCTATAATTCTACTAAGCTGAATGGCTCCATATAATTTTTCTAAATCAGGGAAACCCACTCCGCCCCTGTGCTTTGGAAGAGCAAGAGTACTATGGGCTATCCTACAAAGACCTTCTTTCCAGGTATATTTCAAAAATGAACTGCGAACCCTCAGGAACAAAGAACGAGGCAAGAAAATCGGCAAAACCTGAAGGATGTATAAGATTTTAGGGATAATTATCATTTTTAATAGGTTGATCCTACCTAACCAAGATATGAATGGAATCTTCCAGGATTTCATTGTGGTCTCAATAGTTTTAAGCAAGGGAACATAGTTTAGGGAAAACCAATCATTTGGAGAAGAAGATATCTGAATCCCCAGATAGGGAATGGACGTAGAAGACCATATGAAAGGTGATGATGCTTTTGCCCTGTCCACCAGTCTAGTTAGGCACGAGATGTTTAAAGCTTGGGATTTAGTGGGATTAATTTTAAAATTGGAAAGGTCCTGAAACAAAGTAAATATATCAGATAGGACAGGGAAAGAAATTTGAGGGTTAGACGTTAATATTAGGAGGTCATCTGCGAAGGAAGCCGTCAGATGCGTCTTTCCTTGGATGGTAATTCCCTCAATTTGCGGGTGTTGTCTTATATGCTGAATTAAGGTCTCCATACTGAGAACAAATAGAAGAGGGGAAAGGGGGCAACCTTGGCGAGTCCCATTACTAATGCTGAAGGAGGATGATAAGATTCCATTGATTCGTATTGAAGCTGATGGATTTTTATAGAGCACCAAAACAGCTCTGATAAAACTAGCAGGAAGTCCAAAATGAGCTAACACCTTTTCCATAAACAGCCAGTCAATTCTATCGAACGCCTTTTCAGCGTCGGTAGAAAGTAAGGCTAGAGGGACCTTTTTCTTTATGGCATATTGAATAAGATTGAGAACACGTAAGGTGTTATTTTTTCCCTCCCTCCCCTTTAGAAAGCCTACCTGCTCCGCATTAATCAAGAAGGGTAAAATGGGTTGGAGACGATTCGCTAGGAGCTTTGCATACAATTTGATGTCAGCATTTAACAAAGAAATGGGGCGGTAACTGCTGCATAATGTAGGATCTTTGCCTTCTTTGGGAAGCACCGTAATGTGAGCCATTAATGTTTGGGGTGGGAACATCTCCCCTGATTCCGCTGCTGAGAAGGCTAAAAGTAACTGAGGGAGTAGTATATCTGAGAAAGCTCTATAATAGGACACCGGTAAACCGTCAGGACCAGGGCTTTTCCCCGAAGGGGAGTCTTTCAGCGCCATCTGCAACTCCTGGAGAGTAAGAGGTGCAGACAATGAGCGTAGTTGGGCCTGGGAGGGATTGGGGAGGTTCAGAGAACCAAGAAAACGTTCAATTAGTTCTTCCCTAACTTCATTATCCTCTCCGGAACTGGGACGCAGGTTATATAGAGCAGAATAGAAGGCCTCAAATTGTGCAGCAATTTCCTTCGTAGAGGAATGGACGTTACCAGAATCATCCTTTATTGTCTCAACAAATAACTGTTCCCTCCTTTTCTTGGCCATTAAAGCCATTAAGCGTGAGCCCCGGTTGCCATGCATATATACCTTATGTTTTGCATAAAGGTATGCCCTAGTAGCACGTAAGTTGAGGAGATGGTTTAATTTCTCTCTGAGAGCAGTCAGTTCTGCAAGGGATTGTATAGCTAGAGATCTCTTATGTATACTCTCAGGTTTGGTTATATCATCCATCAGACCCTGTATCTCTTGCCTCTTTTGTTTCTTCATGTATGACCCAATTGAAATTAATTCGCCCCTAACAACGGATTTGTGTGCTTCCCAGACTATTGTGGGCGACACTGAATTGGAGGCATTTTCCCGAAAATAATTGGAGAGCACACGGTCTATTTTCTGTTTGCAGTCAACATTACGGACAATATTGTCGTTAAAACGCCATGTGGAATCACGTCTCGGGAGTGACTCAATAACTACCCTCATAGATACTGGGGCATGATCCGATATCCCAATATTCCCAATAGAAGTCCCTTGAAGTTGGGTGAGATTATGTGCAGAGAGGAGTAAATAGTCCAGCCTCTGGTATGTGCTGTGGACTGTAGAATGGAAAGTGTAATCCTTGCCTGTTGGGTAGAGCTGTCTCCATACGTCTCTAAGTGACAGTGAAGAGAGAGATCTCTTTAGCGCTTTTAGTTTTTTTGAGAAATGGAAGAGGTTCCTGAAGAGGAATCTAACGGGGGATCTAAAGCTACGTTGAGGTCACCTCCCAATATACACATCCCTTCTTTAAAAGAAGAAAGTTTTTCAAGGGTCCCTATTAACCAGGGGATCTGATTAGTGTTAGGGGCATATAAGCCCCCAATGGTAACCAGGGAACCAGCGATAGAACCCTTTAGAAAGAGAAACCTGCCATCAGGGTCGCTTAAGGTAGAGGAAATTGTGAAAGGAAGAGATTTCCTAACAGCAATGGTTACACCTCTGGACTTGGAAGGACCATAACAGGAATGGAACCATTGTGAGAAATAAGTGAGGGGGAGAGAAGGTACTTTACCCGCCTTGAAATGGGTTTCTTGAAGAATACTATGTCGCAATGCAGAGATCTGAGATGTTGCAGAATTCGAGACCATTTCTGGGGAATATTCATCCCCCGCGCGTTCCAAGTAATCACATTTATACTAGACATAGTACAATGAGAGAAAGGAGTAGAGTAAAAATATAACTCAGTAAATACAACCGAATATAACAAAAACCAAACAAATCAGTATTTGCAAGACTGGGCTATTCAGTCAGGTATAAAAGAACCGCGACTGATAGTCAAGTCTAGGTGGTAGGCTTTAAAGGGTTAACAAGCAATAAATGGAAGGGTAAAAGACCGACCCTTCACAACAGCATCTAACAGTATTCTCTGTTTCCTAAAGAACATATTGTGGCAATGAAAGACACTAGACAATAATCAGAATTACAGCCAATTGAAATAACTGGAACTACAAACAGCACTCTTTACCGCAAAGAATGCAAGGAGGAGAATCTGTGTTAAGGAGGGCAGACACTGCACTAAAGAAGAAAAAGAATCCTCACTCCACATATAGATCAGACTGGAGAAGTGGGTAACCCCGCTTCCTGGCATTTCGGCTTTTGGACATCCTCCAGGGGGCAGAGGAAGGGAGTTTTGGCAGAGCAGCCACATCAGTTATCTGAAGCCAAGAAGGGATCGCAGTTGGGTCCAAGTCTATATTTTCGCATATGGGCAGAATGTCTTCAGGGACGCGCTGATGTATCGAGTAGTTCCCTGAAATCGTGCAGGCCAAACCAAAAGGAAAATAACCACCTATATGGGTAGTTTTTCGCTCGGAGCGCATCTGTGATTGGTTCATCTGCCTCCGTTTATTGAGAGTTACTGGCGAGATGTCTTGAAATAGCGCAATAGGGTTAATCCTTCAAAGCAGAGATCTTTAGTGCCTTCTGGACGCCTTGACGATATATTCTTTATGCTGAAATTAAGCACCTTGCAGATGATATCTCTAGGCGGTTCCCCGTCTTTAGGTTTAGCTCGAGTGACCTATGTGCTCCTTTCCAGAATTAAATCGTGGCGAGCTTCTGAAGGCAGGAGGGGTTTTAAAATAGCGTATATAGCATCCATGACATCTCCTGCTACTATGGATTCAGGAAACACCTTTTATACGCAAATTATTCCTTCTACCCGATTATCTTGATCTTCTAATATAAGATAACATATTGTTCAGGTGACTTGGCAAGTATGCATCGCAGATGAGGTTGCCTCTCCATGTTGCCAAAAGAGCCGTTTGAGTCTCCTCAAGCTGTTCCACTCGACCGCCAATCTCTCTAATGTCCATTTTGATGTCAGAAAGCTCAGCAAGTACAGGGTTGGAGCGCATTTTCAATAATCTTTTGCAATCTTTGGGGGAAGTGTGGATCTGAGAATCCGCAACAGGAGGATCCGTGTTATCTATTTCTGAGACGTCTGGTCTACCGGACAAGAGGAAGATTATGGGGCTTCAGAGGGTCCGGTGATGAGAAGATGTCTTGTTAAGAAATTTCTGCATGTCCTGTTGGCTTTTGTTGGACTTAGGATTAGTCACCATGTCTGGTTTGCCCACCTGACCATTTTAGGTATATACAACTGAGGCACTTGCTGTATTTGAAGAAAACAGTGTAGGAAGCTAAGGGTCTATGTTGTTAACCCCTTCAGGCTGGTCAGCCAAACATTGAAGGAAAAGAACTGCCCCTCTATGAAGGGAGGAAAATTGGGCCACAAACCCTAAATGAGATTCAGAGGGTAAAGCAGTATGTCTGAAATGAAGTA
>ONZH01028133.1:0-29441 GCA_900303285.1 Rhinella marina | reverse complement strand
TTTTTTTTAACGTTGACTGTCCTGTGCTGAGCTACAAAAGATAAAGCATAAATATAGATTCTATTTTGAAGACAGAAGTTCCACCAATTACACTTTTGAATTTAGCGGACGCCGAGATGCCTAAGTGAAGGCATCTATGACTGACGAGCGGTGGTGCATTAAAGGTTAATAAACTCAGCCTGCAGCAAGGGGAAAAAATGGTTCTGCCC
The DNA here is from genome assembly GCA_900303285.1 of Rhinella marina. NCBI lineage: Eukaryota > Metazoa > Chordata > Amphibia > Anura > Bufonidae > Rhinella > Rhinella marina. Next base: position 29,232 of record ONZH01028133.1, on the reverse strand, counting down.
ATGGGGGTGTTTCTCTTGTGGACACTGTTTCTAATTACCAGCGAGAGGGTGTTTCTTTTAACCAACACCCCTGCGTCCTGGTTGGCTGAGGTGGTGGTAGCGGCTAATGGGTTAAAATGATGGCCCTGATAGGGGGATGGCCTCTTTCTCCAGCATCTTCACTGAAAGCTTCCCACCCTCTCTTCCCCATTATTTTCATCGTTTTCTTTACTTTTTCTGATTAATTTCTGGTTTGTTTTAGTGTTTTACATTACAAGTCACATCAGAGGTCGGTTGACGATTTCAGACGGAGAAGAAGGCAGACTTGCCCACAGAACGCTGTGGGGCATAGCGCTTCAATACTCCGGGTTATGGTGTTTATGGTCAACAAGTTGAAGTTTTGGAATAAGATAAGAAAATAAAGCTGTGACCGACCCTTACCCAACTTAAGGTGTTGTGTGTTTTATTGGCTGGCTGCGAGGGTGGTTTGGTGGGGGGTTTAGAGAGTTCAGTCTCGGCAGTTGCAGTGCCCGGGGTGCCGCCGTAGGAGTGCCAAGGGGTATTTAGGCCACTTAAGTCTTTGGTGGGATTGTCACGGTGTTCCTACCTCGTGAGATGAACAGGCCCCAGGCGGTGGCTCTGGCTGCAGAAAATTACTAGTAGTAATAATTAAGGGTCGTCAGATGGGAATGATGCGCAGACTTTTGGGAAAGGTCCAACGTACTTTTATTGACTTAACTTTGAATGCAATAACTCAGTTCATCCTTCAGCTTGGTGTCCAGCAAGTGCAGCTTATTGCTTATACTTGGCAGATGCTTGGAAATTCAAGTTTCAGGCTTCCTGTTCTAAGCTGAGGTTACCTCTTAAGTCTGGCTTCCCTTGAGAGTATTGGTGTGCCTTATTGCTGACTATATTACTCTGTCTTTAGGGTACAGCAGAGCTGAAGGTGCTCTGCTGTCCTGCACATGTCCTCCCCAATCAGGGTACAGGGGACAACTCCCTGACTAAACTGTCATTTCCTCCTCACTGCAGGAAGTTGGAAGAACTTAACTTCTCTCCAGCAGAGGGGGTCAGAATGGACTAAGGACCGTACCATTCTGGTAAAACTACATCTGAATCTGCCATAGTATTTACTGACACCTGCTGGTCCACCAGATACATATAAATGACATTACATACACATATAGACTATTGCGCTACTATGCTGGTACGTTCCTGCCTTGTGAGTAGGGTGTCCGATCTCTGTTATCCCCTCTCAGCAGAGGAACAACCTATGTAAACTGCACTAAGCAACCATTTCTGACTGACTGTAATCCCACCATTGTGAAATCATAAGCCCACAAACGGAAGGGTGGCTTCATTCTGTAATCCCTTCCCAAGCACCAAAGCCTGATAATGCTTTACGCTTTGTCACCTTGATGTCTATCAGTAGCTGCAAGTTATTTTTTTCCTGGAGGCGGTGCTCAAGGCCTCAGGACATAGTGAACTAGGAGGAGGAATCTACCTGTCCTGCCAGAGTTCCAGTGAGAGACTATTCTCTCCTGACACATATAAGACACATCTATAGCAGCGAGGATAACCCTGAAGGAATAAGAGAAAACTGCTTGCGGCTCTGACACCTGGCTACCATGAACCGTTAGTGTGAAACGCCCTCAGAGGCAGCATATATATCTGAGGTAGAGACATGTAAGGTGCTAACTATCTGGCTAAGTGCATGACCATACATTAAAGTGCATTGGAGGACACATTGTGGCACCTGCAAAGAAACACACACAATGGGCAATATCTTGATCGTTGCTGAAAGGTAAAATATTAGTGCAAACATTTAAGTGCAAATATATTAAAGGCATAATATAGGATATCTGTGGTTACATTCAAGTCCATCTTTTCTTCTTCTTTGGCTTGAGACTGGAACAAAGTCCCAAATTCAATTGAAATTTGTAATCCACATGGGTAATAAAATAGGTTAAAAATAGCTAAAAAGGTTTCTTGAGAAACCCTTTTAAAAGTGATTTCCCAACAACCTGAAAAGGGGGGAAAAAGGATGTGGTGCGCAAACATGGCGCAACTTGGATTATTGCAGATGGGGGGAGTCCAGCCACACATGTCCATCATGGTGGAGACTTAAAACATGGGCAATACAACAAATTAAAACACAGCCAACAGGTTCTCACCAGTCAGGGCTCAGTCCACGGGGTGGCTCCCATTAGTCCTGCAGTTCTTTGACAGTACTTGAGTGTGGGCTCCCCTTAGTGGAAAGCCGGCACATCCTCCTCGTCGCTGCTGGAGCTGAACGACATAAGAGGGCGCTCCTGCCTCTGATAGGCCTCACGGTAGGCAGCGGCCATTCCCCAGCGTCCTCTTTAAGATAGATGTGGCACTGGTCGGGGCAGGGTCCCAGTGGTCACACTGGTGACTGTGGTAGCCATTTTGGAACGGACCCTGTAAGGCCCGGATGCTCCTGCCAGGCCCACTGGTGACCGAACCTCGGGTTGTAGAGGCTTGGACAGAGGCATACCCCGGGCAACAGATTCCTCCTGCATCAGGTGGTAGGTGGCCAGGGGGTTGAAAATAAATTTGCTGCCTGTAATCTGACCCACCTGGAACGCTGGCGATGGAGGAAGCTCGGGAATTAGTTGCTCCGGCTCGCCGAGAAGAGGTCTTGCTCCTGGCTGACTGTCTCCCGCTTCATCCTCTCGTGGACGGTGAGTAAGGGTGGCGGTCGCGGAGTGATCTTCCCATTCCTCTTGAGGTGCCTCCGGCCTCGGTGGTCTGGTGATGACCTTCACCTCGGTGGCAAAGGGGCCTTCTAGGCTCTTTATAGGCGTGAATTCTACAAAGTCGCCAACATGGAGGTTGTTTCGTGCTGGAGGGAGGTATGGCCTCTTCACGGAGAGACGATTAACGTAGAGCTCCTGAGCGGACTCCTCGTCTGTGATGAACCCCACGCTGCGGTCCATGCTAAACCAAAGCACAGTCCCGGTGCGCCTTTCGAGAGTCGGGTCACCACGTCGGGGATGTTCCAGCACCTCGACCACCCACTCTTCTACAACCCTTTTATAGTCCCACAGGGTAGTAACATTTTTAGTTACCGCAGCAGGAACGATGGGGTTCTGTCGGAGGTTGTTATGTCGGGGCTTAGGCGAGGTGGGGACTCCGGCCACTCGGTTGTGGACTTCCTCCACAGGCCCAGCCATCTCGACTCGGACTTTGGCCCGGACGTATGGTGGCTTCCTGAGTGCACCGCTGGTTGCGTCCACGTGTGCGGCCTCGCTTGCAGGATCTCCAGCTGCTATCACCGGTAGATGAGGCACTTCGGGGTTTGGCACCAGCTGTGCCTTGCGGATAACTTGGTCCAGGCGAACCTCCGCTGGTCTAGGTGTAGGCTCATATGGGTCGGTGCCCCAGACCATATCCCCCCAACTAGGGCCACGCTGACGGGACGCCATGTTGTTGTCTCTCTCTTTCTTCGCATACACCGGAGATGAAGGAGGAGCTAAGGGGGTGGAGTCTTCGCTCTCAATGCTCCCCCCAGCAAGTTCCAGGCGGGCTGGATTGGATTTTCCCGCGCTACAGGGGGCCATGCCATGGTTTTCACGCTCTTGAGGGGACGGTTTCTTTGCTTCAGCATCAAGAAGCTGCGCCACTAGTGAGAAAATGGCGTTGTTAACTCTTCTGGTGCCGGCCCGCAGCGTTTTGCGCCGTCTACACCGCAGCAACTGTGTCAAAGCCATTTTTCAGTAGACATCTGTCAGGTTTTCTGATTAATTCTTTGGCCTTGTAGATAAAAGGCTATTAGTTTAAAGTCTGTTTTAGGGATGGTTGAGCTGTGGCCTTAACGGTACAGGCACTTCAGACTCATCCTGTTCGTGACGCTAATGCGTACATATTCAGTTAAGTAGCGTACCTTTGACAACGCTACACTGTATGTTCGTTACTTGAGTAGGAATGTTCGCAGACGCAGTGTATGAGTACGCTAATGCGTACATATTCAGTTAAGTAGCGCACCTTTGACAACGTTACACTGTATGTTCGTTATTTGTGCAGGCATGTTCGCATTAGCGTACGCATTACTGTAAATTCTCAAATATGCGTATATTTTGCGTCGCCATTGTTGAAGTCACTTGGATTTTTTCCACTTTTTTCATTGTAATAGCAACTGCAAGTAAACGAAACTATACCCTATCTGACTCCCATTATTGTAGAAGCAATTATTCAGCCGTTATAGCAAGGTTCATTTTAGGTTCGGTTCGTACGAATCCGAAATTCAAGAAAGTTTGCTGATGCAAAGCGAACCGAACTTTTCAAAAGTTCGCTCATCCCTAGTGCTGGCCTGCCATACCGGCAAGCACTAAGCCCAGTATTAGTAATCAGGGCCGTCTGTAGATAGCCATAATTACTAAAACTGTAGTATTGTAAAAAAAAATACACACACACAAGTATAAAACATTTTATTGAAATAAACACTCCCCCAGACCCTTGCCATTTTATTAAAAAAAAAAAAAAAAAGCTGGTCTGACGTAGTCCACCGAATCCTCTGCATTCACGACCCTGAAAAATAGAAAACAAACACAGACCACTTACCTCTTCCTGCACTGGGATAATACACACAGCGATGTCACTGTACAGGGATAATAAACACAGTGATGTCACAGTACAGAGATAATAAACACAGTGATGTCACAGTACAGAGATAATAAACACAGTGATGTCACCGTATAGGGATAACAAACACAGTGATGTCACAGTACAGGGATAATAAACACAGTGATGTCACCGTACAGGGATAATAAACACAGTGATGTCACCGTACAGGGATAATAAACACAGTGATGTCACAGTCCAGGGATAATAAACAGTGATGTCACAGTCTAGGAATAATAAACACAGTGATGTCACAGTCCAGGGATAATAAACACAGTGATGTCACAATCCAGGGATAATAAACACAGTGATGTCACAGTACAGGGATAATAAACAGTGATGTCACAGTCCAGGAATAATAAACACAGTGATATCACAGTCAAGGGATAATAAACACAGTGATGTCACAGTCAAGGGATAATAAACACAGTGTACAGAAAGTTATACTTACCTTTTTCATAGCAGCAGGGCCAGCATCATCAGAGCAGGAGATCTTCTTCTCATGTCTGAAGGGGGTGGGGCCTATTCTGCTGGCCGGCCCCGCCCCCCGCCAAGACCTGAGGCATGCCTGGGAGGTACGGAGAGCTGCAGGGGGACAGGAGGGAGGATGGAAGAAGCAGACAGCCAATTTTGGCTGTCTGCTCCTTCCTGCAACAGGCAACTGTCTCTACATCCTATGGATGCAGAGACAGCTGCCAGAGGCTGGATCCGGGATGGTTGGGAGGTATGCGGCAGCGGGGGGGGGGGGTGGCACCAGGGGCGCGGGGCCCCCCCTGAAATCATTGGAGCCGGGGCCTGGAGCAGTAGCTCCAAATGCTCCAATGATAATCCGGCCCTGACTATAGGTTCCTGGCTTGGGGCCTACCGGAGGATCCTCCGGTCCTCTGGTGGGCCAGTCCGACACTGGTTGGAATGGCCTACAGGGGGTATCAGCAAAGCCCTATAAGCCTCCTGCTTGGCAGTGAAGATATGGGCTGTATCATAATGTTTGGAAGGCCTACAGGAGGTATGATGCACCAACGAAGCCCTACATGGCTCCTGGTCGGGAGTAAGAAGATGGGCTGAACTATTTAATCTTGATGGCCTACAGGAGGTATGCCTCACCAGCAAAACCCTATAAAAACTTGTGGCCAATCTAGAACTTCCCAGGGAGTCCCTGGAGGGTCGGCTGCTGTCTGCTGGGGTCCTTTGTTCGGTAGTTTGCGGGAAGGGACCCTAGGAGGTCTGAAGGTTCCAGGGCGCTCTTTGGACCTCATGCAGCAGATCCGTGAACTCCTCCAGGGGAGTGATGCCACGGTAGGGTTCCATCATGGATGCTATGTTGCGATGAAATTAGGAAAATTGGCATCTGAAGTTCTTCTGCCCAATGTAACAAAGGGCCTCCAGTGGATCTTGGATCAAAGCATCTGTTTCGCAATATAATCTACACCAGAGGAATCTGCGTTCAGCAATCATTATCATCATTCTGTGTCAAGATAAGTACTTCTCTGAGATGTTATGTTAAATCTGTTATGTTTATTTTGATAAGAACATGATTAAACCCAGCATAAACCTATAAAAGAAATCTTATACTGGTTTCTGAGTATAATGTCTAGTTTGAAATTTCCTAGGTTAGGATGTTTTGATCCGACTTTTTTAGTTCGGACTACTTGTTAGCCTTTAGATTCCCTCTGCTTCCGTTGGAGTCTTTTTAGCTTAAATTACTTTCAAGCACAGTCCCTCCCGAGGGGTGTTTTTTCTCTGCTTTTCGGTCTCTCTATTGTGCTGTCATGGGTGAAGGGAAAAATGATAATTACTCTTACCGGTAATTGGATTTTCCAGAACCCATGACAGTATCCCTCTAATTCCCTCCCTGGTACTTATGGTTGATGAGAATTGTTTGTCTTTCAATGAAAAAAAAAAAAGGAAGAAAGAAGTTAAAAGGAATTTGTATGGCTCCTACTGATCTTCTCTGGAAACACTGAGGGAGGAAGTGGGTGTTCCCTTTTTAATTGCTCTGAGGCTTCCTGTCCAGTTGTGGGGGCGGATCCATCTCTCTATGGTGCTGTCATGGGTTCTGGAAAATCCAATTACCAGTAAGAGTAATTATCATTTTTATATGGCGTTCAGGTGAACGCCTCTTTTTTTTTGTCTATATATTTATTTTTTACAATTTTACATGTTTTATTTTGGGAATGGGGCTTTTTTTTTTACTTGAAACTTTATTTTTTTATTATGAAAAACACTTTTTTCTTTTTTTTTTTTTGTCCCACTATGGGACTTCAAATTTTGGGGGGCTGATTCCCTCTGCAATGTATTACAATACATCATGTCTAAGAGGCTGGATCTCTCATCGGGCTGCCTTCTTTGTCATCAGGTCCCGTCACTGCAGCACGAGGACCCAATGGAGATGCGGAGGGCACCCGTACCCTCTGCATGCCGAGTTCAGCTTTGACCGCAGCATACAAGAGGTTAATAAGGTTAATACACCAGCGTCAGTGTTTTCACTGATGCCGGTGTATGCAGTAGGGGCCCGGGCTGGCGCAGCTCCTGTACCCGCCTGATCAGCATGCCGTACATGTACGGTGCTGGTCTTAAGTCATGACCGAACATGTACAGTGTGGGTCCTTAAAGGGTTAAAATAAATAATAATGTAGTATAACAATGCTTTAACACCAAACATTGGATTTAGCAAAGCACTGTTTTATGCAGAATACATAAATCAGCATTTTACTAAAGGCTCATTTAGAAGAGTAGATTGCTCAGGACCTACCGACACTACAATGATAACGACCAGAATTTACAGCATTTATTCATATTGGATTGTATACTCGCTTAAATCATGATCGTTGATGTTCAGACAGGTCTAGTCATCGTGCCTATTGGGGAAAGGTCACATGATGCACATGTACAGTAAAACAATTCATTCATGACAAACAATAAGTTACTTGTTCGCATCAATGATTTCACAAGCACTTAACAAGCATTTTTAGTAAAATCGTTCAGTCGCTACATACATTTACATTACACGATTATTACCCACCATAAATCGCTAGTGTTTGACTCGTAACGATGTTCGCCTAAATGAGCCTTAAACTTTTTCTTGCAGACTTCATTAAGACATTTCTAAAATTTGTATTAATAATGTTGGTTGCAGTTTTCACATTTGCATGTTTGTTCTACCATGCAGTTGAGAAATACGGCTCGCTATCAGCGAAGTAGAATTTTATACAGTGATAGTTCACACTCTGGGAGTACTTGTCAACACAAACAGTTGCAAATCTTCAAACCCACTTTCTAATTCTTGCAGCTCGATATAAATTGCTGTAATGCAATCACCTTAAAATAACATCCATTATTATTGTCTAAAGCTAAGTGTCCTTCTAAACAAGTTCTTAACTACGTGATACAAACATCTTATGACACCATGAATCATCATTTTAGAAATGCAGTTATACAGTCTAGTAAGCTAATTCCAGTCTGCTTAATGTGTAGCCTTTATATAACCGCTTTCAACAGTATCTATTTCTTAGGAAAACTGGGGAATGTTCTCAGGGAGAGAAAAAATTGATGGGGGGGGTCGGGGGGTTATTATTTTTAGGATGCAATCACAGTAATACATACTGCGCTTTATCTGCTGACCAGTACAGTATATGTATATAGAATACGGCATACATTTTTAGAGCCCCTTTTTTCAAAGCAAACTTGTGGCTAGCGTTTTTTTTTCAGGCATTCTTTCTTTATAAGTCCCCATTCACACGTCCGTATTTTTGCACATCCTGGAAAACGGTCAGTTTTTTGCGGATCCGTTGTTCCGCAAAAAACTCCGTTTTTCCAGGACATCGGTTCCGTGTTTCCGTAAAAAGCAGAAAGGATGTATCCATATGTCATCCATTTTTTGTGGATCCGCAAAAAACAGAAGGATGAATAACATCTTTTTTTTTTCACCCCTTCTGAAACGGAATCCGCAAATACGGATGACATGCGGATGCCTTTCCGCATGTCTTCCGCATTTTTTGCGGATCCATAGACTTTCATTGTGCTACGGACCGCAATTCGGGAGAAAAGTAGGACAGGAGGATTTCTTTATGCGGACAGTAGGAACGGACACACGGATGCGGACACCACACGGTGTACTGTCCGCATTTTTCCGGGACCCATTGAAATGAATGGATCCGCATCCTATCCGCATAATTCTCCACAATTGCGGAAACGGATGCGGAAAGGATGCGGACACATTATACGGACGTGTGAATGGGGCCTTAAGGAGAGGATGAAAAAAACATTATTACTTCAGTATGCTGTGTTTTTATAAAAATAATGGCACAAAATTTAAAAAAAGGCCACTAACCAAAAAAATGTTTGTCTAGCATGTCATATTTCTCTTAGGCTACTTTCACACTAGCGGCAGTCCGGATCCGGCAGGTGAAGGGTGCCGCCGGATCCGGACTGCCGCAGGGACATGTGTGGGGCCGGAACCGTGTTCCGGCCCCACATATGTCACACAGTACCATATACAGACATACACACACATACACATACACACAAACACATACATACTTACATACTCCAGGCAGGCAGGCCGCACGTCTTCACGCCCAGGAGGCGCGCAGCTATGACGATTCCCTACAGCACCCTCTGCTGGGGCAGCGCCCTCTGCTGAGCTCCATTGAAAGTCAATGGAGGGCGGATCCATTTACCAGTGTGGTCACACCATCCATCCGTCTTGCATTGACTTGCATTGGGGGGTCATTCCGGATCCGTCTTAGTGCGGATGCCTGGACCAGAGAGAAAACCGCAGCATGCTGCGGTTTGTTCTCTGGTCTGAAGACGGAACGGAATGCTTTCAGGAGCATTCCGTTGTCTTCAGTTCAGTTTTGTCCCCATTGACAATGAATGGGGACAAAACTGAAGCGTTTTTTTCCGGTATTGAGCCCCTATGACGGAACTCAATACCGGAATTTAAAAACGCTAGTGTGAAAGTAGCCTTAGACTTTCAGCTGACATCTGGAGCTAGAGTTTTTCCACAAACAATGCACCAAAAATGCTACAAAATGCAGAAATGCCAAAAACTGCACAAGGCTGGTTTCACACATTGACTTTTTTATGTTTTGTGTTTTTTTTGTGGCATTGCATAGCAGTGTTTTTTTTGTCATAGTATTAGTAAAAATAAAAAACAAAAAATCACCTTACTTCACCAGCAAGCATGTTTATTTATGTGGAAAAAAATTGGGACACCTGCACTTTTCATCTAAAGGAGCTTTTATAACATCTACAGTAAAAGCTTTCTATATGATTTTGGAGTGTGTCTGTGGGACCTGGCCTGAAATCTCTGTTCTTGTTCATTCAAAAGGTGTTCGATGGGGTTGAGGTTAGAGCTCTGTGCAGACCAGTCAAGTTCTTCCACACCAAACTCAACCATACTTTTATACCTTGTGCTAGCTGTACAGTTTGGTGGAGGAGGGATAATGCTATGGGTTTGTTGTACAGGGGCTGGCCTAGGTCCCATAGTTCCAGTGAAGGAAAATCTTAATGCTTTAGCATACAAGACTTTTTGGACAATTGCATGTTTTCAACTTTGTGGGAACACTTTGGGGAAAGTCCTTATCTTTTTAAGCATGACTGTGCCTGGTGCAAAAGGCAAGGTCCACGTGGTTGGGTAAATTTGGTGTGGAGGAACTAAATGGACCCCCCACAGAGCCCTGACCTCAACCCATCAAACATCTTTGGGATGAACTAGAACATGAGCCAGGCGACCTTGCCCAACATCCAAGTATGGTTGAGTTTGATCTCACAAATGCTCTTCTGAATGAATGACCAAACGTTTGCACAAACACACTCAAAATCCCAGAAGTGGTTGTAGCTTTTATACTATAAAACAAATTTGTTATCTAGTATAGTAAACAACATAAATGTAAAAAAAAAATCAAAATAGCTGTTTTTGTTTGTTCATCCAACCTCCCAAAAATGAAGTAAAAATCTATCAAAATGTTATGTATCCCCAAACGGTACCAATGAAAACTATCACTCTTCCTTTAAAAATAACAAGCCTTCATTACAGCTCTGTCAATGGAAAAGTAAAAAGGATATGGGTCTTTGAAAGCAATAATACAAAAAAAAGAAAAAAAGTATAAAAAATATGTTTGGTATTGGGGGAAATCATACTGACCTGCATAATGGAGTTATTATGTCACTTACACCGCGCAGTGAATGCCACAAACACAAAACCCCAAAACAATGGCAGCTTTGCTGTGGTTTTTTTTATGCCATCACCTGAAGAAAAATGTACACAATACATTAGATGTACCCCAAAACAATTCCATTTAAAAATACAACTGTCCTATGAAAATCAAGCTCTCATTTGATTGTCGATTGAAAAAAATTAATAAATTAATTTTTTGTTTTTGTTTTTGTAATTTTTTTTGTTTGTTTGTTTGTTCCAAATGAATCTGTATGAAAATTGAAAAATGCTGATCTAGGTATGCAGTTAAAAAGTACATTATTTAATTTAGTATACCATAAAAAATAAAAAATAAAACCTATAATATTAATGGCATCCTGTGTTTGTTTTTTGTTTTTCACCACCAGGAAATAAAACCGTGAATAGAAAGTTAGACATGAAGCAAGCCTAAAACAATACCAGATTTCAAGAGCCAGCAGCAAAATATGTTCCCTGGTGATGTATTAATGCTCTAGAAAGAATACAGCAGACACAGGACGAACACTCTGGGGATACACACTGGGGCCCTGACTAACCTTCCTGCAGAGCTGTCAACAGGCACTTGGCCATTTGTATTGAATGAAGGAAACTAATTACAAAACTGATTGCATACTTTTCTATGCGAACAGTGTTGGGCCATGACATTAGCTGTGTGGTTGGACATGTTTCATACACATACAGAAAATGTACCTCACCAATATCTTTCTGAAAGTAGATACCTGGCACATTGACAAAATGCAACCAGCAGTTTACACTCATTGGCTCCTACATGCAATTTTGCATCAAATCATAAGGTTTTGTAAAAAATGTATACATGTTTCTGGTTAAAAGTAGGACCTCAGAAACATGTTTCCTAAAAATAAGAGTTCATAACTCTGCCTACTTGCATATATCAATACACATTCACTAGAACTAAATAGCACACACATCACTGCTATTCAGAAGGTTGTAAATGTTCATATGATAGATAAGAAAAATGTCCTGAGTAGTTGCAGGGTGTGATGTGTAACACTACATCTTCTCATTTTAAAGTAGAAAAAAAGACTACTTTCCTCAATATGATAATCTCTTGGATTGAGGGGTGATAACACAATGACATTTCCTGTATATTCACCTTTGGGATCTCTTGAGGCTGTATAGGAGGAGAGATGACAAACAGGTTGTGATCTCTCTTCCTGATGCCACTTTTTTCTTCCACCCCTCCCTCACAGACACAAAAAACTTTTCATTCTGAGCATTTTCTTGGCATGGCAAGGCATAAATTATATTTCCTTGGCAGTGAAAGAGTTAATGAGCAATGTTCTACTGTTATCAATCATCGATCTCAGGCTGGAGTTATGCAGAACATTTTGGTCCTTTTTTGTGGTATTTTTGATGGCCTTTTTCAGCCATTTTATGTTTGCTAAAATACATGACCCCCATGTTTGCTGTATTTCAGCAAGGGTGTTTGTTTGGACTATTATATGCTTTTCATATTACCATCAAATTATTGTTGTGCCAATTAAACTGTGTTTTGCTGTTACTGTCTGTAAGCACTGCTTATTCATTTGACTGTTTTCTCAAGTATCTGTGAACAGTATATCTTGACTTAGTCAGACCAACAGAAGACAGAAGTTAAGAAATACAGTATTTGTCATTGAGCAGGCAAAGCAAATATGAGCTCATGTGGTCGACGTGTATATGTGGGGTAGATGAAAGGGCAGGAAAGGTCTTCTCACAGTTTGGTGATATGTCCACTAATCCTTATTTTCAAACCAATAAGTGAACTACTGTCAGGAAATAACGAAATTGATTTTTTATATCAGTTGAAGAAGAGCATGACCCCGTCCACAATCTAGTTTTACCACAAGATCAATGGGCAAGAAACTATATGTTACATCAAGGCATCGTATGTTAAGCTCAATATATTTCAAAAACTATTAAATCCAACTTCTATTCTATAAATGGACTGGAAGCTAAAAAAAACAGATTCTTTAAACCCATTTCAATCCATCTCAAGCAAACACTATGGCAGTCAGAACAAAAAAAAAATCTATGGAAAGAATTCTTACCACAGGTTAGTTGGTTTACCTGCTTCCATAGTTACTTAGGAAAGCTTACAGAAAGTGACAGTTTGAAATATAGATGAGAATACTTCATGGATGTGTGAAAGGTATAGAGCAACAAAGTATACAGTCTAGTTTAAATTTTCATTTTCATAATAGAGATGATTAAACGGTGTACTGCACATATCCAGCATATATAAAATAACTACATCAGACCTTTCCTACTGCATGTAAACAATATGTATTAAAAAAACTAAGTCTAAAAGACACTATTAATGAAAACATGCACATAATGGACAATGAAAGCCCTTATCATTTAGACATAACATATTAGGCAGCATGCACATGGTATTTTGACTCCTTTGAAATGAGGGTATCTTCAGCCAAAGGCCCTGAGGCTGAGGAGACCAACTCATGTGCAGAAGAGGCAGCAACATGTCCAGTTAAATGATCAAATTCTTTCTTATTGGCTCCTTGAAACGAAAAAAGACCTTATCCAGTGCTTTCTCTAAAAATTGCTCACATTTTATTGGAATTAAAAATCACAAATAGTGATAGTAAAAGAACATTTAAAAAAAAACAAAAAATGATGAGGTCCAAAGGGGCTATGCCCCTTTTCAGATACTGAGATCCCAAGCACTCTGTGTATAACAAACTACACCACAAATTATTGGGGTCTCTCTGGAGGTGCCACCAACCAAGTCTGTATATTAATATGCTAATGATTCTAGTTATAGTTAGGAGGGTGAACCATATGGTCTGATTATGCACTTATACCCCTTCCCGCCCAGCGCCGTAGTAGTATGGTGTGCTGATCGGGCGGGTGCAGGAGCTGCGCCCGCCCGATCAGCTGCGGGGGACCGGCTGTGCCCAGTAGCCGGACCCCTGCTGCGTATGCCCGCGTCAGTGTTTTCACCGATGCGGGCGTATTGACCCTCGATGTGCCGCAGTCAACGCTGACCGCGGCGCATGCGATGCGGGCGGGAGGAAGGGGGGTCCATCGGGTCCCCGTGCTGCTGTGACAGGGACCCGATGGCTTGGTTAGCAGCCCGATGCCTTCCTTAGGCATCGTGGCTGCTATCCCTGCTTGCCTGTGCGATCCAGCCCCTGGATCGCACAGGAAGCAGGCTGTAAGTGTATTACATTGAGTAATATGCTTACAGCCAATGCATTACAATACAGAAGTAATGTAATGCATTGTAAAGGGGATCAGACCCAAAAAGGTTAAATAAAGTGGGAAAAAAAGTGAAAAAAAAAGTGAAAAAAAATACAGTTTTACAAAAAATCAGTTTCAAGTAAAAAAAAAGTACACTTTTCCCAAAATAAAGTTTTAAAAAATTGTAAAAAAAGGGAAAAAAAGAAAAGTATACATATTAGGTATCGCCGCGTCTGTATCAACCGGCTCTATAAAAATATCACATCATCCACCCCACCAGGTGAACGCATAACGCAAAAAAAAAAAAACAGTGCCAAAACAGCCATTTTTTGGTCACCTTCCCTTACAAAAAGTGTAATAGCAGGTGATCAAAAAGGCGTATTTAACCCAAAATGGTACCAATCAAACCGTCATCTTGTCCTGCAAAAATGATACCCTACCTGAGACAATCGCCCAAAAAAAATAAAAAAAATATGGCTCTTTGAAAATGGCAACACAAAAAAAGATTTTATTCTGTTCAAAAATAAATCTAATGTGTAAAACTTTCCAAAAATAAAAAAGTTAGACATATTTGGTATCGCCACGTCCGTAACAACCTGCTCTATAAAAATATTACATGAGATGGCCGCCCAGGTGAATGCTGCAAAAAATAAAAAAATAAAAACTATGCCAAAAAAAACATTTTTTTCCCTCTTGCCTCACAAAAAGTGTAATAGCAGGCGATCAAACAGGCGTATTTAACCCAAAATGGTACCAATCAAACCGTCATCTTGTCCCGCAAAAATGATACCCTACCTGAGACAATCGCCCAAAAAATAAAAAAATATGGCTCTTTGAAAATGGCAACACAAAAAAAAGATTTTATTCTGTTCAAAAATAAATTTAATGTGTAAAACTTTCCAAAAATAAAAATGTTAGACATATTGCATATCGCTGCGTCCATAACAACCTGCTCTATAAAAATATCACATGATTTTCCCTCTCTGGTGAATTCTGTAAAAAATTTTAAGAAAAACCATGCCAAAAACAGCTATTTTTTTTCACCTTGACTCACAAAAAGTGTAATACCAAGCGATCAAAAAGTCTTATGTACCGCAAAATGGTACCAATGAAAACATCAGCTCATCCCGCAAAAAATGAGCCCCAACATAAGACAATAACTCAAAAAAATAAAAATCAGTGGCTCCCGCAAACCATTCCATCAAAGTCTGTGTTGTAAAATCCATATGGCGCTCCTTCTGTTTTGAGTCCTGCCATGTGCCCCCACATCAGTTTACCACAACATATGGGGTGTTGCCGTATTCAGGAGAAAATGGGTAACAACTTATGGGGTGCTTTTCTCCTGTTACCCCTTATGAAAATAAAAAATTTGGGGCTAAAGCAACATTTTATTGGAAGAAATGACATTTTTCATTTTCACAGCCAAGTGTTTCCAAAATCCGTAAAACACTTAGGGGGTCAAAGTGGCCAGTACCCCCCTTAATATATTCGTTGAAGGGTGTAGTTTCCAAAATGGGGTCACTTTTTGAGGGTTTCCACTGTAGGGGTACGTCAGGGTCTCTCAATTACAAAATGGTGCCTAAAAACTATTCTAGCAAAATCTGCCTCCAA
Organism: Rhinella marina; assembly: GCA_900303285.1. Lineage (NCBI taxonomy): Eukaryota > Metazoa > Chordata > Amphibia > Anura > Bufonidae > Rhinella > Rhinella marina. The sequence continues at coordinate 13,598 of ONZH01028133.1, read as the reverse complement.
AATCCATATGGCGCTCCTTTCCTTCTGACCACTGCCACAAACCCATAGAGACGTTTACCACCACATATGGGGTATTTCTGTAAACTGCAGAATCAGAGCAATGTATATTGAGGTTTAGTTTGCTGTTAACCCTTACTGTGTTGCAAGAAAAAAATTATTAACATGAATAATCTACCAAAAAAGTGAAATTTTGAAATTTCACCTCCATTTTCCTTTAATTCTTGTGGAACACCTCAAGGGTTAACAAAGTTTGTAACATCAGTTTTTTATAATTTGAGTAAGCCCCTCAAAATCACTTTATATCTGAATTGGTGCTTAAAAAATGGTTTTGGAAAATTTGGTGAAAATTTGAAAAGTGGCTTCTAAACTTCTAAGCCTTCTAACGTCCTAAAAAAGTAAAATAACATTTATAAAATGATGCCAACATAAAGTAGACATATGGGGAATGTAAAATAATAACTATTTTTGGAGGTATTACTATATATTTTGAAAGTAGAGAAATTGAAATTTGGAAATTTGGAAATTTTTCCAAATTTTTGGTAAATTTGGTATTTTTTAATAAATAAAAATGAAATATTTTGCCAAAAATTTACTACTGTCATGAAGCACAATACGGTATGTGATGAGAAAACAATCTCAGAATGGCCTGGATAAGTTAAAGCGTTCCAAAGTTATTACCACATAAAGTGACACATGTCAGATTTGCAAAAAATGGCCTGGGCAGTAAGGTGAAAACAGGCCCGGGGTTGAAGGGGTTAAAGCTGTTGATAACATTGTTTTATGATGCTATTAATATTTGAACCTTTGGGTGAGCTTGGCAGTTTCCTTGTGTTTGTCATACCAATTTATTTTTGTGTTTATTTAATTGTATTTTATCAATGTTAATAACTTTAATAAAAATATATTTTTATAATTGTGGTGTAGTTTGTTATACATGGAGTGCTTGGGATCTCTTCCCATGTAGTTGTGACTGTTATTTGGCACCTGTGATTTTATTTTGATTCATAATTTAGGTCTCTCTCCTCTCTCACCTCATTGTTGTTTTTCTGAGCACACGGGAAAGAGGTTGCTTAGGTAACTAGACGATACTCTGGAAGCACTTGCACTCCTAGACTTTGTCAGAGCAAAGCAAATTACCTCGGAGATACAGTATGCTAGAGCACAGGCACCTGTGTGCCCAGTACTAATGGAGAGGGTGTGAGGATTCTGTTATCTCTAGAGTGTAATGTACTACAGTATGCTTGTCTGCCAGAAGGTTGTGTTCAAGGGGTATTCATAGTTTCGACCCAAGGGGCAATGATTGTTCTCAAAGGAAGCGCCTTAGGGAGTGTGATAGACAGATGGACAGACAGGCAGAGAGATGGTTAGATAAACTCACTACATTGGCAGCACCACAGAAAAAGAAAAAGGAGGTGCAAGCCCAAGGGGACCTGACTATATCCCAATAAATAATGCAAAAAAAGACTTCACACTCCAATGTATGAAAAATAGCAAAAAAAAGTATTTTATTCATCCATGTGATGAGATAACAACAGTATATATCTAATATATAAAGCTGAGTGTATGTATGTATGTGTGTATGTCCGCTAAAGGAATGCACATTGTTGCAGCTACAATCACGAAATTTGGCACACAGGTACAACAGGTGTCCGGGAAGATTTTAGAACGGGTCTCAGCTCTCCAGGCCGTACCGTTCCTGAGATATTCCAAAAAAATGCATTAGCCAATAGAAGCCTGGTCACATGACCCTTATCAGCCAATAGAAGCTCTCAGGCCATTAGTCTACACCCACACACACAGTTTCACACCAGGTTTCCATAATAACCCAGCCATTTTTCTTCACTGCTGTAGGTCAGCTTTAAAGGGGCAGAGCGCTGTGGTTGACACTATTAAAGGAGTATTCCGGTTACCATAAATATAACTTATGTTTTAGACTAATTCATCATCAATCATTACCTAATATAATGTAAATTTCACATATTTACTGTTCAGTAGTTATAAAAGATATTTACTTCCACTGCTGCCCACTGTGTTTCCACATAAATTACCATGGCATTAACCTGTAATTCAGGCCACCCTCAAAAGAAGGACTTAAAAGCCCTGTCCCCAGATCCCACAAAGCCATGCTCCGACCCAGTCAGGCCATGCCCCCTCCCACTCCATAGCCAACGGGGATTGAAAAAAATGAAGGTAAAAATCAACTTCTGTCAGCTGCTGGGGTGGGAGAGAGGGTCACTTTCTTCCTGCAGCTCATGCTCAGACTGCACAGTGTTGCTGTCTGAGAGTGAGCTTTTCAAAAGGACATCTCTGTGTCCGTCCAGGCCCTGTGCCGTACAGAGGACAGGGAGTCTGAAAGTCAAACTGTCCGGCCTAAAACCGGACCTCTGGCCAACCTAGGGGCAGGCTGCTGTGGAGGTCACTATTAAAGGGTCGGGCACTGTGGAGGTCACTGTTAAGGGAGGAAGGGACTGGGAAGGCCACTATTAAAGGGGCAGCGGGGTACTGTGAGGTCACTGTTAAAGGGGCAGTCACTGTGGAGATCTCTGTCAAGAGGGCCAGGAATGGTGGAGGTCAGTTAAGGGGACTGTAACCTATGGTCAGTGTTAAGGGGTGGGTGCTGTAGAGGTCACTGTTAAGGGGGCGAGCCCCTGTGGAGGTCACTTTGAAGGGGGTTAGGTGCTGTGGAACTCGCTGTGAAAGGGGCAGGCTGCTGTGAAGGTCAAAGTTAAGGGGGTGGGCTGCTATGGAGGTTCCTTTTTAAGGAGACAGGGCATTGTGGGGGGGTCAGTGTTAAGGGGTGGAGGGCTGTGGAGGTCACTGTTAAGAAGGCGGGGTGCTGTAGAGGTCACTGTCAATATCTTTTAACCACACACGCAAACATTAAATGAAATAGATAAAATATACCCGGACGAAGCCAGGTCCTTCTGCTAGTATATGTGTATATACATATATATATATATATATATATATATATATATATATATATATATATATCTACAGTGCCTTGTGAAAGTATTTGGCCCCCTGGAACTTTTCAACCTTTTGCCACATTTCAGGCTTCAAACAAAAAGATATAACATTTTAAATTTTTGGTGAAGAATCAACAACAAGTGGGTCACAATTGTGAAGTAGAACGAAATTTATTGGATCATTTAAACTTTTTTTGTAATAATAAAACTGAAAAGTTGGGCGTGCAAAATTATTCGGCCCATTTACTTTCAGTTCAGAAAACTCACTCCAGAAGTTCATTGAGGATCTCTGAATGATCCAATGTTGTCCTAAATGACTGATGAAGATAAATAGAATCCACCTGTGTGTAATCAAGTCTCCGTATAAATGCACCTGCTCAGTGACAGTCTCAGGGTTCTGTTTAAAGCACAGAGAGCATCATGAAGACCAAGGAACACACCAGGCAGGTCCATGATACTGTTGTGGAGAAGTTTAAAGCCGGATTTGAATACCAAAAGATTTCCCAAGCTTTAAACATCCCAAGGGTGCAAGCGATCATATTGAAATGGAAGGAGTATCAGACCACTGCAAATCTACCAAGACCCGGCCGTCCCTCTAAACTTTCATCTCAAAAAAAGAGAAGACTGATCAGAGATGCAGCCAAGAGGCCCATGATCACTCCAGATGAACTGCAGAGATCTATAGCTGAGGTGGGAGAGTCTGTCCATAGGACAACAATCAGTTGAACACTTCACAAATCTGGCCTTTATGGAAGAGTAGCAAGAAGAAAGCGATTTCTCAAAGATATCCATAAAAAGTCTCATTTACAGTTTGCCAGAAGCCACCTGGGAGACACACCAAACATGTGGAAAGAAGTTGCTCTGGTCAGATGAAACCAAAATCTAACTTTTTGGAAACAATGCAAAACGATATATATATGGCGTAAAAGCAACACAGCTCATCACCCTGAACACACCATCCCCACTGTCAAACATGGTGGTGGCTGCATCATGGTTTGGGCCTGCTTTTCATCAGCAGGGACAGGGAAGATGGTTAAAACCTGTTGGAGTCTGCAAAAGACCTGAGACTAGGACAGAGATTTGTCTTCCAACAAGACAATGATCCCAAACATAAAGCAAAATCTACAATGGAATGGTTCAAAAATAAACATACCCAGGTCTTAGAATGGCCAAGTCAAAGTCCAGACCTGAATCCAATTGAGAATATGTGGAAAGAGCTGAAAACTGTGTTCACAAACACTCTCCATCCAACCTCAAAGAGCTTGAGCTGTTTTGCAAGGAAGAATGGGCAAGAATTTCAGTCTCTAGATGTGCAAAACTGATAGAGACATACCCCAAGCGACTTGCAGCTGTAATCGCAGCAAAAGGTGGCGCAACAAAGTATTAATGCAAGGGGGCCGAATAATTTTGCACGCCCCACTTTTCAGTTTTATTATTACAAAAAAAGTTTAAATGATCCAATAAATTTCATTCCACTTCACAATTGTGACCCACTTTTGTTGATTCTTCACTAAAAATTTAAAATGTTATATCTTTTTGCTTGAAGCCTGAAATGTGGCAAAAGGTTGAAAAGTTCCAGGGGGCCGAATACTTTCGCAAGGCACTGTAGATATATATAATTCAGATAATGAGGCAACACTCCAATGTGTGAAAACAAAGTGAAGTTTATTCACCCAGACTGCAACGTTTCGGCTGGCTCAATGCAGCCTTTTTCAAGCATAAACAACATGTGCCATGTGTTGTTTATGCTTGAAAAAGGCTGCATTGAGCCAGCCGAAACGTTGCAGTCTGGGTGAATAAACTTCACTTTGTTTTCACACGTTGGAGTGCTGCCTCATTATCTGAATTTTGGATTTTCTGGTGTATTACCTGGAACCGGGAGGATTTGCACCCATCTAATCCCTGTGCTGCTGATCGTGGACTTATATATATATATATATATATATATATATACAGTACAGACCAAAAGTTTGGACACACCTTCTCATTCAAAGAGTTTTCTGTATTTTCATTACTATGAAAATTGTAGATTCACACTGAAGGCATCAAAACTATGAATTAACACATGTGGAATGATATACTTAACAAAAAAGTGTGAAACAACTGAAAATATGTCTTATATTCTAGATTCTTCAAAGTAGCCACCTTTTGCTTTGATGACTGCTTTGCAAACTCTTGGCATTCTCTTGATGAGCTTCAAGAGGTAGTCACCTGAAATGGTATTCCAACAGTCTTGAAGGAGTTCCCAGAGATTCTTAGCACTTGTTGGCCCTTTTGCCTTCACTCTGCAGTCCAGCTCACCCCAAACCATCTCGATTGGGTTCAGGTCTGGTGACTGTGGAGGCCAGGTCATCTGGCGTAGCACCCCATCACTCTCCTTCTTGGTCAAATAGCCCTTACACAGCCTGGAGTTGTGTTTGGGGTCATTGTCCTGTTGATAAATAAATGATGGTCCAACTAAACGCAAACCGGATGGAATAGCATGCCGCTGCAAGATGCTGTGGTAGCCATGCTGGTTCAGTATGCCTTCAATTTTGAATAAAACCCCAACAGTGTCACCAGCAAAGCACCCCCACACCATCACACCTCCTCCTCCGTGCTTCACGGTGGGAACCAGGCATGTAGAGTCCATCTGTTCACCTTTTCTGCGTCGCACAAAGACATGGTGGTTGGAATCAAAGATCCCAAATTTGGACTCATCAGACCAAAGCACAGATTTCCACTGGTCTAATGTCCATTCCTTGTGTTCTTTAGCCCAAACAAGTCTCTTCTGCTTGTTGCCTGTCCTTAGCAGTGGTTTCCTAGCAGCTATTTTACCATGAAGGCCTGCTGCACACAGTCTCCTCTTAACAGTTGTTGTAGAGAGGTGTCTGCTCCTAGAACTTTGTGTGGCATTGAACTGTTCTCTAATGTGAGCTGCTGTTAACCTGTGATTTCTGAGGCTGGTGACTCGACTGAACTTATCCTACGCAGCAGAGGTGACTCTTGGTCTTGTTTTTCTTTACTTAGCTGCTTTTTTCTTGCCATAATACAAATTCTAACAGTCTATTCAGTAGGACTATCAGCTGTGTATCCACCTGCCTTCTGCCCAACACAACTCATGGTCCCAACCCCATTTATAAGGCAAGAAATCCCACTTATTAAACCTGTGAAGTGAAAACCATTTCAGGTGACTACCTCTTGAAGCTCATCAAGAGAATGCCAAGAGTGTGCAAAGCAGTAATCAAAGCAAAAGGTGTAGAATATAAGACATATTTTCAGTTGTTTCACACTTTTTTGTTAAGTATATAATTCCACATGTGTTAATTCATAGTTTTGATGCCTTCAGTGTGAATCTACAATTTTCATAGTCATGAAAATACAGAAAACTCTTTAAATGAGTTTTCAAAATAACTCAATACACAGCCATTAATGTCTAAACTGCTGTCAACAAAAGTGAAAATGGCCAAATTGTGCCCAAAGTGTCAATATTTTTTGTGGCCACCATGTTCCAGCACTGCTTTACCTCTCTTGGGCATAGAGTTCACTAGAGCTTCACAGGTTGCCACTGAAATCCTCTTCCACTCATCCATGACGACATCATGGAACTGGTGGATATTACAAAGCGTTTAGGTCTGGAGACATGCTTGGCCACTCCAGCACCTTTCCCCTCAGTTTCTTTAGCAAGGCAGTGGTTGTCTTGGAGGTGTGTTTGGGGTCGTTATCATGTTGGAAAACTGTGGCCCAGTTTCCGAAGAGAGGGGATCATGCTCTGCTTCAGTATGTCACAATACATGCTTGCATTCATGGGTTCCTCAATGAACTGTAGCTCTTCACAGCCGGCAGCACTCATGCAGCCCCAGAGCATGAAACTCCCACCACCATGCTTGACTGTAGGCAAGACACATGTCTTTGTACTCCTCACCTGGTTGCCGTCACATGCTTGACACCATCTGAACCAAATAAGTTTATCTTGGTCTCATCAGATCACAGGACATGGTTTCAGTAATCTATGTCTTCAGCAAACTATTTGCAGGCTTTCTTGTACATCATGTTTAGTAGAGGCTTCCTTCTGGGATGACAGACATGCTGACCAATTTGATGCACTGTGCGCCGTATGGTCTGAGCACTGACAGGCTGACCCCTCCCCCACCCCACCCCTTTAACCTCTATAGCAATGCTGGCAGCACTCATATGTCTATTTTAAAAAGACAGCCTCTGGATATGATGCTGAGCAAGTGCACCTAACTTCTTTGGTCGACCATGGCGAGGCCTGTTCTGAGAGGAACCTGTTTTGTTAAACCACTGTATGGTCTTGGCCACCATGCTGCAGCTTAGTGTCAGGGTATTGGCAATCTTCTTATCGTTTAGGCCATCTTTATGTATGGTCCCCTGAGAGTTCTTTCCTGTCAACAGAACTTTGGTTTCCGTCCAGCATAACGGCAACCAGACGGATCCGTTATGCTTTCCCATAGGCTTCTATTATGACGGATCAAAACGGAATGCCTCTTAAAGGTGTCCGTTTTGATTTCCATCCTAGGGATTCCGTTATTTTCCGTTATAACGATGTTATAACGGAAAGTTAGAACGGAATACCTAACGGTGATGTGAACAAGCCCTAACAAGTCAAATGGTTAATTGGGCACAATTTGTCCATTTTCACTTGGGGTGTACTCACTTTTGCTGCCAGCAGTTTAGACATTAATGGCTGTGTATTGAGTTATTTTGAGGGCACACCAAATTTACACAAATTTACACAAATTTTATACAAGCTGTACACTAACTACTTTATATTGCATCAAAGTGTCAGATCTTCAGTGTTGGCCCATGGAAAGACGTAATAATATATTTACAAAAATGTGAGGCGTGTACTCACTTTTGAGAGATACTGTATCTCTTAAATATATATAAAAACTAGCAGAAGGACCCGGCTTCGCCTGGGTATATTTTATCTATTTCATTTAATGTTTCTGTGTGTCGTTGCAGAGAGAAAGTCAATGCAGCTGACAGAAGTAGATTTTTACCTTCATTTTTTCAATCCCCATTGGCTGCGGAGTAGGAGGGGGCGTGACCTGACCAGGTCGGGGGCATGACTTAGCGAGACCTTTGGGGGGGTTGCTTTTAAAGGGATTGTCCGAGTTATTTTTTGTCCTTTGTATGTTTCTAACTAGTCAAATACAACAGCTTTTCCATACACTTTCTGCTTCTAAAGCTGCTGGTTTCTCAGGTTTCAATGAGGGTCACATGACCTGTGATGTCAGCTTGCCTCCCTGCTAATCTTGTTTTCGTGTACAGAGCCTGTACACCAAATGTCACTGTGCTGGCCACGCCCCCCCCATCCCCCGCTCTGCCACTGCTGCTATCTGCTCTCCCTGGATTCTTTCAGATAAAACATTAACCCCTTCAGCCAGAACACACTGAAGGCTTTACAACAGCAGCTGCAGATGTAAAGAGACACAGGATCTGCCCTCCTCATCCTACAGACACAGAGCTGACTGGAGCTGATCTGGAGGAGATGCAAAGTATTGTATTGTACAAGAACAGGTGTGGGGAAGACCCTGTGTGTATCAGCAGTATCATTGTACAGCTGGGACTTGTAGTCCTACACATACAACATGCTGCTGAGTATCCCAGCAGACATGTCACTCAGGGCAGCATTTGCAGTGCAGAGCAGGGGGAGGGGCAGAGATTGTTATTACTGTAGTTAAACAAAGACCAGAAGAGAACCAGGGAAATGTGGAAATATAGATTTTTTTTGCCTAAAACTTGCTTAACTTAGTTATTGCTGCCCATCAGATTTAAAGTACTATATATTTTTTTTCATAGCTTGGACAACCCCTTTAAGTCCTTCTTTTGAGGGTGGCCTGAATTAAAGGTCGATGCCATGGTAATTTATGAGGACATGCAATGGGTAGCAGTGGAAGAAAACATCTTTTATTACTACTGAACGGTCGTAGTCTAAAATTAGTCTATTTCATTTATTACATTTAATGTTTCTGTGTGTCGTTGCAGAGAGAAAGTCAATGCAGCTGACAGAAGTTGATTTTTACCTTTATTTTTTCAATCCCCATGGGCTGCGGAGTGGGAGGGGGCGTGACCGGTCATGGGGCGTGGTTTAACGGGACCTTGGGGAGTTGGGGGGGTGCTTTTAAGTCCTTCTTTTGAGGGCCTGAATTACAGGTCTATGCCATGGTAATTTGGTGAAAATCGGTCCAGTAGTTTGGTCGCGCATAGAGAACAGACAGACAGAAACTCTTTTTTATAATATTAAGAGATGAGTTTCTGTCTGTCTGTCTGTTCTCTATGCACGACCAAACTACTGGACCGATTTTCGCCAAATTTGGCACACAGGTACATCAGGTGTCCGGGCAGGTTTTAGACCAGGTCTCAGCTCTCTAGGACGTAACGTTCCCAAAATATGATCTCCATTAGCCAATATTAGCCTGGGAGCATTTCACTTCAAATCCCAATTGCCATTTTCTCCACATACACATCGATTTCCATAACAACCCAGCCAGGTAATTAGCAGCCAGCTGAGGAGCTCATGTAAATAACAACCCAGCCATTTCTCTTCACTGTTTTAAAGGGGCAGAGCGCTGTGATGACACTGTTAAAGGGGTATTCCGGATAACAGAAATATAACATGTTTTAGACTAATTTTAGACTTAGACCGTTCAGTAGTAATAAAAGATGTTTTCTTCCACTGCTACCCATTGCGTGTCATCATAAACTACCATGGCATCGACCTGTAGTTCAGACCACCCTCAAAAGAAGGACTTAAACCCCCGCCCCAGGTCTCGCTAAGTCAAGCCCCTGACTCGGTCAGGCCACGTCCCTCCCACTCCGCAGCCAACAGGGAAAGAAACATTGAAGGTAAAAATCAACTTCTGTCAGCTGCAGGGGTGGGATGGAAGATGACTTTCTCTCTGCAACGACACACACAAACATTAAATGAAATAGATTAAATATACCCGTGCGAAGCAATGTTTTCTTCCACTGCTACCCACTGTGTTTCCTCATAAATATCCATGGCATTGACCTGTAATTCAGGCCACCCTCAAAAGAAGGAATTAAAAGCACCCCCCCGAGGTCCCGCTAAACCACACCCCGACCCGGTCAGGTCACGCCCCTTCCCACTCCGTAGCCAATGGGGATTGAAAAAATAAAGGTAAAAATCAACTTCTGTCAGCTGTACTGACTTTCTCTCTGCAACGACACACAGAAACATTAAATGAAATGGATGAAATATACCTAGGCGAAGCCGGGTCCTTCTGCTAGTCTCTTAGATATATAAAAATGAGTTTCTGTCTGTCTGTTCTTTATGCGCGAGCAAACTACTGGACCAATCTTCCAAATTCGGCACACAGGTACATCAGGTGACCGGGAAGGTTTTAGACTGGGTCTCAGCTCTCCAGGATGTACTGTTCCTGAGATATTTCCAAAAAATGCATTAGCCAATAGAAACTCGCAGGCAGGCAGTCTCCATACACACTGTTTCATACCAGGTTTCCATAACCACCCAGCCATTTTCCTTCACTGCTGTAGGTCTGCTTTAAAGGGGCAGAGAGCTGTGGATGACACTGTTAAAGGGCTATTCCGGTTACCATAAATATAACTTATGTTTTAGACTAACTCATCATTAATCATTACCTAATATAATGTAAATTTCACATATTTACCGTTCAGTAGTAACAAAAAATGTTTTCTTCCACTGCTACCCACTGTGCTTCTTCATAAATTACCATGGCATCAACCTGTAAATTCAGGCCACCCTCAAAAGACGGACTTAAAAGCCCCTCCACCAGGCCCCGCTAAGCCATGCCCCATACTCGGTCAGGCCACACCCCTTCCACTCCGCAACCAACTGGGATTGAAACAATGAAGGCAAAAAGCAACTTCTGTCAGCTGCAGGGGTGGGAGGGAGGGTGATTTTCTCCCTGCAGCTCATGCTCAGACTGCACAGTGCTGCTGTCTGAGAGTGAGCTGTTCAAAAGGACATCCCTGTTTCCGTCCAGGCCCTGCGCATTACGAAGGACAGGGAGTCTGAAAGCCGGACTGTCCAGCCTAAAACCAGACCTCTGGCCACCCTAGGGGCAGGATGATGTTAGGGTGGCCAGACGTCCCGTTTTAGGCTGGACAGTCCTGTTTTCTGGCTCCCTGTCCTCTGTCCGGCGCAGTGCCTGGACGGACACAGGGATGTCCACCCTTTTAGTAGCTCACTCTCAGACAGCTTCTCCTCTGTGTTTTCTCAGAGCCAGGGGCATGGCCTCATGTTTAGGGGTGTGGCATCATGTGGACCAGGGGCGTGGCTTCATGTTTGGGGGCATGGCTGGTGAGGTCCAGCTTTCTGGGGTGAAGACAGTGGCCACCCTAGCTGCTGTGGAGGTCACAGTTAAAGAGAGGGGGGCCCTGTGGGTGTTACTGTTAAGGGGCAGGCTGCTGTGGAGGTCACTTTTAAGGGAACGGGGTACTGTGGCAGTCACTTTTAAAGGGATGGGTGCTGTGGAGGTCTTAGTTTAGGGGGAAAGGAACAGTGGGGGTCACAGATAAGGAGACGGTCCCCTATGGAGGTCAATGCTAAGGGGCGGGGTGCTGTAGAGGTTACTGTTAAGGATGCAGGCCCCTGAGGAGGTAAATGTCAAGGGAGTAGGGTCCTGAGAAAATCAATTTTAAAGTGGCGGGCTGCTATGAAGGTCAAAGTTAAGGGGATGAGCTGCTGTGGAGGTCCCATATTAAGGAGATGGGGCACTGTGGGGGGTCAGTGTTAAAGAGGACCTTTCACGGTTTTGAATTACTGTAGATAAATACCTCTTGTCCCGGGGTATCCCCGCTGATGCTGCCACTCTGCCTAGTTTTTTAAAATACAGCTCCTACTCCCCGCTGTGCCCGCCTGTAGTTTTCGCGCTCAGTATGTAAATACTGAGCATCGGTACAGGGAGGAGGAGACGCCGGCATTTCTCAATGGGCGTCTCCTTCTCCCTGGCTGGCCGCGATCCAATCACAGCGGAGAGCGTCACAGCCAGGGAGAAAAAAAAACCTCACCTTCTCCCTGGCTGTGACGCTCTCCGCTGTGATTGGATCGCGGGCACAGCCAGGGAGAAGGAGACGCCCATTGAGAAATGCCGGCGTCTCCTCCTCCCTGTACCGATGCGCGAAAACTACAGGCGGGCACAGCAGGGAGTAGGAGCTGTATTTTAAAAAACTAGGCAGAGTGGCAGCATCAGCTGTACCCCGGGACAAGAGGTATTTATCTACAGTAATTCAAATCCGTGAAAGGTCCTCTTTAAGGGGTGGGGAGCTGTGGAGTTCATTGTTAAGGGGACGGGGTACTGTAGATGTTGCTGTTATGGGGGATACTGTCGATATCTTTTAACAACACACACAAACATTAAATGAAATAGATGAAATATACCCGGGCGAAGCAGTGTTCTTCTGCTAGTCTCTTAATATTATAAAAATGAGTTTCTATCTGTCTGTCTGTCTGTCTGTTCTCTATGCGCGACCAAACTACTGGACCGATTTTCGGCAAATTCGGCACACAGGTACATCAGGTGTCCGGGAAGGTTTTAGACCAGGTCTTATCTCTTTAGGACATACCGTTCCTGAGATATTCCCAAAATATGATCTCCATTAGCCAACATTACAACTGGGAACTTTGGTTTTAAACTCCAACTGCCATTCTCTGCAAAGGCACACAGAGGGAGGGCAGGTTTCCATAACAACCAGGTAATTATCAGCAGCTGAGGATCTCATCCATTTCTATTCACTGACACTGTTAAAGGTATTCCGGTTACCATAAATATAACTTATGGTTTTTTTTATTACTACAGTTCAGTAGTAATAAAAGATGTTTTCCTCCACTGCTGCCCATTGCGTGGCCTCATAAATAAGCATGGTATCGACCTTTAATTCAGGCCACCCTAAAAGAAGTACTTAAAACCCCCGCCCCAGGTCTCACTAAGCCACACCCCTGACTCCATCAGGCCACACCCCTTTCAATCCGTAGCCAACAGAGATTGAAAAAATAAAGGTAAAAATCAACTTCTGTCAGCTGCAGGGATGAGTGGGAGGTTGACTTTCTTTCTCCAAACATTAACACACACAAACATTAAATAAAATAGATTAAATCCACCCATGCGAAGCGCCTTGCTAATCCACACCCCCGACTCTGTCAGGTAACTGCCCCCTCCCACTCTGCAGCCAATGGGGATTGAAAAAATGAAAGTAAAAATAAACTTCTGTTTGCTGCAGGGGTGGGAGGGTGAATTTCTCTCTGCAACGACAGACAATAATTTTAGATGAAATAGACTAATTATAGACTACAACCGTTCGAAGCGTCTTGCTAAGCCACGCCCCAACTCTGTCAGGCCACGCCCCCTCGCACTCTGCAATTATTCTGCAACGAAACACAGAAACATTAAATGAAATAGATTAATTGCACCTATTTAAAGCGCTTTGCTAAGCGACGCCCCCAACTCTGTAAGGCCACGCCCCCTCCCACTCCGCAGCCAACGGGGATTGAAAAATGAAGGTAAAAATAAACTTCTGTTTGCTGCAGGGTTGGGAGGGTGAATTTCTCTCTGCAACGACACACAAAATTTTTAGATAAAATAGACTAATTATAGACTACAACTGTTTGAAGCGTCTTGC
>ONZH01028132.1:0-48452 GCA_900303285.1 Rhinella marina | reverse complement strand
TTATGTGCGCATAGTCTCACCTTTTCCTTCACTGTGTTGAGGTGATACAGATGATCATCCAGCTTGGCACTTGCTATTGTCTGCTTGCTGTCCAGGATAGAACACTTGTGGGAGGTTAAATCTACAGAGAGGCTGCAGGACAATGATCAGGACTAGGCCAAGAAAAACAGACATGCACGGGCCACCATAAGCTTATTAGTGAAGGATGATCAGCTTATTCACATACGCCATGAGGGCCCAGCGAAAGGCATGTGGGATGTTCTGAAAAGACTGCATGAAAGATCCAGTTTAAACAGCAAATTGTTTCTGCGGTGGAAAGTTTAAGAAATGGGGCTTAGCAGAGAACAGGACATGCAGGAGCATATAAACACCATGCTGGAAGTGATTGCACAACTCAGATCAATCGGGGAGAATATAACAGACAGTCACGCTGCAGCCATGTTGTTGTGCAGTTTACCGGACACATATACTGCACTGATCTATGCACTCAAGACACGACCTGAGACAGATCTGACACTAGCATTTGTAAAATCCAGGGTCATAGATGAGTATCAGAGAAAGGAATATGTGCATGACTCCACAGAAACCGAAACCACAACCGCTCTAAAGCTACAGAAGAAAGGTTACACAGGAAGGAGACCTGTGGGCGGAAATGCCTTGTTGATGCCAGAGGTCAGAGGAGAATGGGCAGACTGGTTCGAGCTGATAGAAAGGCAACAGTGACTCAAATTGTCACCCGTTACAACCAAGGTAGGCAGAAGAGCATCTCTGAACGCACAGTACGTCGAACTTTGAGGCAGATGGGCTACAGCAGCAGAAGACCACACCGGGTGCCACTCCTTTCAGCTAAGAACAGGAAACTGATGCTACAATTTGCACAAGCTCATCGAAATTGGACAGTAGAAGATTGGAAAAACGTTGCCTGGTCTGATGAGTCTCGATTTCTGCTGCGACATTCGGATGGTAGGGTCAGAATTTGGCGTCAACAACATGAAAGCATGGATCCATCCTGCCTTGTATCAACGGTTCAAGCTGGTGGTGGTGGTGTCATGGTGTGGGGAATATTTTCTTGGCACTCTTTGGGCCCCTTGGTACCAATTGAGCATCGTTTCAACGCCACAGCCTACCTGAGTATTGTTGCTGACCATATATAAGATAATAAGAACGGGATGGCACTACTACTCAACCCTACAGCAGGATCCACCTGAATACCGGGTGTCGATCACAACAACGGTGGTGCTCAGCTCTCAAACAGCAAGTCTTTTGCAAATCAAAATATCCAGTGATTGAAAGAAAGAGCGGCACTCACCGTAAAAAGTTGAAGGCTTTATTACATGTCCGGCAAACACATTCAAGTATGGGGGCGGATGGCAAACACCTCCTGCATGCTGCAAGCGACGGCCGTTTCGCGCACACTGCGCTTCCTCAGGCTCTGCACGTTGTTGCTGACCATGTCCATCCCTTTATGACCACAATGTACCCAACATCTGATGGCTACTTTCAGCAGGATAATGCGCCATGTCATAAAGCTGGAATCATCTCAGACTGGTTTCTTGAACATGACAATGAGTTCACTGTACTCAAATGGCCTCCAAAGTCACCAGATCTCAATCCAATAGAGCATCTTTGGGATGTGGTGGAACGGGAGATTCGCATCATGGATGTGCAGCCGACAAATCTGCGGCAACTGTGTGATGCCATCATGTCAATATGGACCAAAATCTCTGAGGAATGCTTCCAGCACCTTGTTGAATCTATGCCACGAAGAATTGAGGCAGTTCTGAAGGCAAAAGGGGGTCCAACCCGTTACTAGCATGGTGTACCTAATAAAGTGGCCGATGAGTGTATATACTAAGCAGAAAATGGTAGCAGCACTAGATAGTCCATGACATATAAAATGAACATATGAAAAGGTAAAAAAGCATTACTGCTATGTAGACAAGTAGATAAAGTGGAAGCTCATGGTGCATATAGATAATCACATATATGTCGGGCCTATCCACCAACCGTCAAGGTGGCTTCCAATCAGATGGGTCCTACACTAACACTGACCTGCACCCTACACAAACCGGCAGGCCTGTATCAAGGGAACACCATACCTGATCAGAAGCTGCACTAGTGTGAACAGGAGTGCTAAATTCCCAGAGGAAGCCAGTCCTCCTCTATATATACAAAATTACAAAAAAGAACAGCACCTCCTACAAGTGAGAGCCAGGTGCAAGCTACCTGCTGGCTGATTAAATACTAAACAGAAAATGGTCACACTGGTGCAGCTTCTGATCAGGTATGGTGTTCCTATGATACAGGCCTGCCGGTTTGTGTAGGATGCAGGTCAGTGTTAGAGTAGGACCCATCTGATTGGAAGCCACCTTGACGGTTGGTGGATGGGCCCAACATATTTATGATCATCTATATGCGCCAAGAGCTTCCACTTTATCTGCTTGTCTACATAGCAGTAATGCTTTTTTACCTTTTCATATGTTCATTTTATATGTCATGGCCTATCTAGTGCTGCTACCATTTTCTGTTTAGTATTTAATCAGCCAGCAGGTAGCTTGCACCTGACTCTCACTTGTAGGAGGTGCTGTTCTTTTTTTGTAATTTTGTATATATATACAGTACAGACCAGAAGTTTGGACACACCTTCTCATTCAAAGAGATTTCTGTATTTTCATGACTATTACAATTTTAGATTCACACTGAAGGCATCAAAACTATGAATTAACACATGTGGAATTATATACTTAACCCTCCGTCACATACAATATCGGTTCTAACGAGTTCACATACAATGTGACTGTCAGGCCCAGGCTAGAAAAATACCTATAATATCTAATGTTTGCAATTTCAGTGCTCTAAAAGTGATCAGTGACCTTCATAGGGATGTAGTAAAAGAGACTACACATAATCAGGTGAAAAAAACAAACATTTACTTAACATAAAAGTAATAACTCTGAAATACAAACATTTCAAAACTCCCGACAAATAGTCCCCAGTTCGACTCTGTCAAAAAACTCTATAAAAAAAATCATTATATACTCCTGGCGGGGTGCCGCCCCCCGCAACCTGCCGCCCTAGGCACCGTGCCCCCGGTGCCTAGTTGTTAATACGGCCCTGAGTCATTGTGCTTATGTGCGCATAGTCTCACCTTTTCCTTCACTGTGTTGAGGTGATACAGATGATCATCCAGCTTGGCACTTGCTATTGTCTGCTTGCTGTCCAGGATAGAACACTTGTCACCTTGGAATTTTACAGTGAGTCCTTTGGCTGTTAGACGCTTCACAGATAAGAGTCCTCCTTCTACATCAGGAACATAAAGCACATCTTTCACTGGTATGGCTAAAATGTGTCCCACATCATTAGGGCATTAGGGCATACAAGGGTTCCATGCCCATATACTTCTGCATGTATTTTACTTCCATCTGCAAGTTAAATAGTTTCTTTGTTATTCAGATCAAGTTCTGTGAAAAAACTTCTATCACTCGTCATGTGACTGGTTGCCCCCGAGTCGATGCACCAGCCTTGAAATTTATGGTTGCCTGTCACTTTAAATATGGCATTCCAATTTCCTTCCCATGGATCAGAGATTGTGGCTTTGACCTTTTGTTTGGTATAAGAGGGACGCTGTCCCATTTGCTCTACTTTCCATATAGTACAGTCTTTCTTTATGTGTCCCTGTTTGTGGCATCTAAAACACTCCCTGGTCTCCTTCCTGTGTAACCTTTCTTCTGTAGCTTTAGAGCGGTTGTGGTTTCGGTTTCTGTGGAGTCATGCACATATTCCTTTCTCTGATACTCATCTATGACCCTGGATTTTACAAATGCTAGTGTCAGATCTGTCTCAGGTCGTGTCTTGAGTGCATAGATCAGTGCAGTATATGTGTCCGGTAAACTGCACAACAACATGGCTGCAGCGTGACTGTCTGTTATATTCTCCCCGATTGATCTGAGTTGTGCAATCACTTCCAGCATGGTGTTTATATGCTCCTGCATGTCCTGTTCTCTGCTAAGCCCCATTTCTTAAACTTTCCACCGCAGAAACAATTTGCTGTTTAAACTGGATCTTTCATGCAGTCTTTTCAGAACATCCCACATGCCTTTCGCTGGGCCCTCATGGCGTATGTGAATAAGCTGATCATCCTTCACTAATAAGCTTATGGTGGCCCGTGCATGTCTGTTTTTCTTGGCCTAGTCCTGATCATTGTCCTGCAGCCTCTCTGTAGATTTAACCTCCCACAAGTCATCTCTGGATAATAGCATTTCCACTTTAAACTTCCATAGCTGATAATTATCATTGTTCAGCTTGGCCACTGAGATTTTAACCTCTGAGTTTCTGGCCATTATATATGAACAATCTTACTTGTCTACAGGAGATATCTCCAAACTTTGTTTTCCGCCCAGCATAACGGACACCAGACGGATCCGTTATGCTTGCCTATATACTTCTATTATGACGGATCAAAACGGAATGCCTCTAAAGGTGTGCCTCTAAAGGCTTCAGTTTTGATTTCCGTCTTGTGGATTCCGTTTTTTTCCATTATAACCATGTTATAACGGAAAGCCAGAACAGAATCCCTAATGGTGATGTGAACAAGCCCTTAAGTTTTACCTTGACCTTTTGAGTCTTATTTTTGTTTATACTCTTTATTGCATTTCCTAGTTGTTTTGTATTTGGCCTCAGTGAGACCCCTGTTCATCCTTCCTTTTGGAGGAATGGGCTGTCTCTTTCCTATCATTAGTACCACGGTCCTATAAGGTGAGGTAGGACTTTAAGTATTCCTGTGTATGAACTCACCTAGCTTGGGTTTTCACTAGGAGGTGTCCATTTTCCTTCCATAGTTTTTAGGCCTTATTTCTTTTCCCTCCTATATACAGTATGGGGTTTCCCTCTCACACCAGAGAGCGACAAAGGCAGGAACATCAACCAAAATGATTCCAAAAATGTGTAGGACCATTGGCTGCCATGGGTGAGAAGGGTTCTGGTCACAAACAGTAACTGCATTGTGGTCTCCAAGTTAAAAACCCAGCTTAAAAGGAATCTAAGGAGACTAAAGAGAACATAAAATAGTGACAGATCCCCTTAGCAAAACGCCATTTTGCTAAAATCTTGTGCTAAACAGCTCCAGCGCATGGTAAATGAGTCCTGATATTCATGAGCCTCTGGTTCTCCCTGCCCACCTGCTGCTAATTGAAATTGAAAACAAACTGTAAGGGCCCGTTCACACAACCGTGTCAACGGGTCCGCACCTATTCCGCAATTTTGCCTATTCACTTCAATGGCCGGCACAGGATCTTGCCGTGCCGCGGCTCCATAAGAAAAAATAGAACTATTGCGGACAAGAATAGGCATTTTGAATGGGGTGCCTGGTCGTGTGTTCCGCAAATTGTGGAACACACGCCGGTCGGCATCCGTGGTATTGCGGATCCGCAATACCACGGCCGTCTGAACGGCCCCTTAATCAGAGGCAGGTGGGCGGGGAGAGCTGTGAGCTCATTAATATGGGGACTCATAGGCATGCACTGGAGCTGTTAGAACCTCGTAGCATAAAACTGCTGACCGATTCCCTTTAAGGGCAGGTTCAAGCGATGATAACAGACCTCTTGTACTATACTCACATTAGGTAAAGTCAGTTCAGTTCAGAGGAGTGCCGTCAGCCCAGTAGATATGGCAGATACACACTTAGTTTTTCCACGGGGAGATCCCTTTCATATGAAACACTCCTAATTATGTAGTTGCGCAACAGGTTCAACAATTTATTGTGTTGAGCAATGACATGTTTTCCCATGACCAATTCCAGTGATTGTAGATAAGATAGTATGTAATATATAAAACTAAAAATATTTCAGATAGAAAAATATATACATGGAATAAACCTAAAAATACAAATAAAAATAAAGTCTCAGTTTTTATCTATATGATATTTATCTAACTAGTAAGATGAAATGTGGGCCCCACATTCGGTTCTACAGAGGGACCAAAACTGTATCAAGGGAACACCATACCTGATCAGAAGCTGCACCAGTGTGAACAGGAGTGCTAAATTCCCAGAGGAAGCCAGTCCTCCTCTATATATACAAAATTACAAAAAAAGAACAGCACCTCCTACAGGTGAGACCCAGGTGCAAGCTACCTGCTGGCTGATTAAATACTAAACAGAAAATGGTCACACTGGTGCAGCTTCTGATCAGGTATGGTGTTCCCTTGATACAGGCCTGCCGGTTTGTGTAGGATGCAGGTCAGTGTTAGTGTAGGACCCATCTGATTGGAAGCCACCTTGACGGTTGGTGGATGGGCCCGACATATTTATGATCATCTACACTCACCGGCCACTTTATTAGGTACACCTGTCCAACTGCTCGTTAACACTTAATTTCTAATCAGCCAATCACATGGCGGCAACTCAGTGCATTTAGGCATGTAGACATGGTCAAGACAATCTCCTGCAGTTCAAACCGAGCATCAGTATGGGGAAGAAAGGTGATTTGAGTGCCTTTGAACGTGGCATGGTTGTTGGTGCCAGAAGGGCTGGTCTGAGTATTTCAGAAACTGCTGATCTACTGGGATTTTCACGCACAACCATCTCTAGGGGTTACAGAGAATGGTCCGAAAAAGAAAAAACATCCAGTGAGCGGCAGTTCTGTGGGTGGAAATGCCTTGTTGATGCCAGAGGTCAGAGGAGAATGGGCAGACTGGTTCGAGCTGATAGAAAGGCAACAGTGACTCAAATTGCCACCCGTTACAACCAAGGTAGGCAGAAGAGCATCTCTGAACGCACAGTACGTCGAACTTTGAGGCAGATGGGCTACAGCAGCAGAAGACCACACCGGGTGCCACTCCTTTCAGCTAAGAACAGGAAACTGAGGCTACAATTTGCACAAGCTCATCGAAATTGGAGAGTAGAAGATTGGAAAAACGTTGCCTGGTCTGATGAGTCTCGATTTCTGCTGCGACATTCGGATGGTAGGGTCAGAATTTGGCGTCAACAACATGAAAGCATGGATCCATCCTGCCTTGTATCAACGGTTCAAGCTGGTGGTGGTGGTGTCATGGTGTGGGGAATATTTTCTTGGCACTCTTTGGGCCCCTTGGTACCAATTGAGCATCGTTGCAACGCCACAGCCTACCTGAGTATTGTTGCTGACCATGTCCATCCCTTTATGACCACAATGTACCCAACATCTGATGGCTACTTTCAGCAGGATAATGCGCCATGTCATAAAGCTGGAATCATCTCAGACTGGTTTCTTGAACATGACAATGAGTTCACTGTACTCAAATGGCCTCCACAGTCACCAGATCTCAATCCAATAGAGCATCTTTGGGATGTGGTGGAAAGGGAGATTCGCATAATGGATGTGCAGCCGACAAATCTGCGGCAACTGTGTGATGCCATCATGTCAATATGGACCAAAATCTCTGAGGAATGCTTCCAGCACCTTGTTGAATCTATGCCACGAAGAATTGAGGCAGTTCTGAAGGCAAAAGGGGGTCCAACCCGTTACTAGCATGGTGTACCTAATAAAGTGGCCGGTGAGTGTATATGCGCCAAGAGCTTCCACTTTATCTACTTGTCTACATAGCAGTAATGCTTTTCTACCTTTTCATATGTTCATTTTATATGTCATGGCCTATCTAGTGCTGCTACCATTTTCTGTTTAGTATTTAATTAGCCAGTAGGTAGCTTGCACCTGACTCTCACTTGTAGGAGGTGCTGTTCTTTTTTTGTAATTTTGTATATATATACAGTACAGACCAAAAGTTTGGACACACCTTCTCATTCAAAGAGTTTTCTGTATTTTCATGACTATGAAAATTGTAGATTCACACTGAAGGCATCAAAACTATGAATTAACACATGTGGAATTATATACTTAACAAAAAAGTGTGAAACAACTGAAAATATGTCTTATATTCTAGGTTCTTCAAAGTAGCCACCTTTTGCTTTGATTATTGCTTTGCACACTCTTGGCTTCTTCAGTATGCCTTCAATTTTGAATAAATCCCCAACAGTGTCACCAGCAAAGCACCCCCACACCATCACACCTCCTTCCTCCATGCTTCATGGTGGGAACCAGGCATGTAGAGTCCATCCGTTCACCTTTTCTGCGTCGCACAAAGACACGGTGGATGGAAGCAAAGATCTCAAATTTGGACTCATCAGACCAAAACACAGTTTTCCACTGGTCTAATGTCCATTCCTTGTGTTCTTTAGCCAACACAATTCTCTTCTGCTTGTTGCCTGTCCTTAGCAGTGGTTTCCTAGCAGCTATTTTACCATGAAGGCCTGCTGCACACAGTCTCCTCTTAACAGTTGTTGTAGAGATGTGTCTGCTGCTAGAACTCTGTGTGGCATTGACCTGGTCTCTAATCTGAGCTGCTGTTAACCTGCGATTTCTGAGGCTGGTGACTCGGATGAACTTATCCTCCGCAGCAGAGGTGACTCTTGGTCTTCCTTTCATGGGGCGGTCCCCATGTGAGCCAGTTCCTTTGTAGCGCTTGATGGTTTTTGCAACTGCACTTGGGGACACTTTTCAAAGTTTTCCCAATTTTTCGGACTGACTGACCTTCATTTCTTAAAGTAATGATGGCCACTCGTTTTTCTTTACTTAGCTGCTTTTTTCTTGCCATAATACAAATTCTAACAGTCTATTCAGTAGGACTATCAGCTGTGTATCCACCTGATTTCTGCCCAATACAACTCATGGTCCCAACCCCATTTATAAGGCAAGAAATCCCACTTATTAAACCTGACAGGGCACACCTGTGAAGTGAAAAACCATTTCAGGTGACTACCTCTTGAAGCTCATCAAGAGAATGCCAAGAGTGTGCAAAGCAGTAATCAAAGCAAAAGGTGGCTACTTTGAAGAACCTAGAATATAAGACATATTTTCAGTTGTTTCACACTTTTTTGTTAAGTATATTATTCCACATGTGTTAATTCATAGTTTTGATGCCTTCAGTGTGAATCTACAATTTTCATAGGAAAATACAGAAAACGCTTTGAATGAGAAGGTGTGTCCAAACTTTTGGTCTGTACTGTATATATATATATATATATATATATATATATATATATACTGTATGTATATATATATATATATATATATATATATATATATATATATATTAAAAAATGTAATAAAAGCAGCACAGCTCAAAACGTAACGGTGTGCCAGCGGTACTAACTTGGTCACAGTCCTTTCAAATATAAAAAGAAGAAAAAACTGCAGCACTACCTGAATTGTGCTAATCCAAGAAGTGTTTTATTTTACCAGAGAAGCCTGCTGCTCTGGTAAAATAAAACACTTCTTGGATTAACATAATTCAGGTAGTGCTGCAGTTTTTTCTTCTATATATTTATATATATATATATATATATATATATATATATATATATATACAGTATCTATCTATCTATCTATCTATCTATCTATCTATCTATCTATCTATTTATCTATCTGTCTTATACTCCATATGTAAAATGTTATTGCAAGAATAATGTGAAGCTAAGAAACAGAAAGAAAGGAATGTGCCTACTATAGTGATTGAGCATATGACAACTTGCTTACGCATCAAAGTACAACATGAACATAAAATACAGGATACATAACACATACCATATCAAAGTATATGAATATACAATCCTAAACTAACATTCTAAACATACCAGCAATGCCACCTTAGACTGGGTGAGAAGGATGAACATGCTGCTTTGTCTTTGAACTGGTCTTGGAAAAGATTGCTGCTGTGGGCTGAGCTAATGATGTCACCAAAGTCATAGGTAAATGAATACTGTAGCTGTATAGGACAATTTTAATATTGACCGCTAACTATCTAGAAACTATTTGTATAAACTGACAATAGATGGAGTTAAAGCAACATGAATGCTAACAGTACATTTATGCTTAACAGATGACTGTGAAGGCATGACACTATCATTGTAATCTATCTATCTATGTATCTATGTATCTATGTATCTATCTATCTAGAAAATAAAAAATGCAAGCGGCACCACTGTGAAGAAGTAATGTGGTGTGCCAGCGGCTGTGGAGGTGATCCAACTTCGAAATTAGTTAAAAAAAAGTAATTCCACGGCACTCCCAAGGTTGTGATTAAAGACGGTGTTCTTTATTCACCAGAGCGACGTTTCAGTCCTCTTACTGGGACTTTTCTCAAGCAGTGATATGTGTGTGCATATCACTGCTTGAGAAAAGTCCCAGTAAGAGGACTGAAACGTCGCTCTGGTGAGTAAAGAACACCGTCTTTAATCACAACCTTGGGAGTGCCGTGGAATTACTTTTTTTAATCTATCTATCTATCTATCTAAAAAAAAAAGAAAAAAGAGGCAGCACTCTCCAGTAAAAAAGTGAAAAAAATGAAAGTCTTTATTTACCCATGTGGGATTGCGACGTTTCGGCCTTGAGAAAGGCTCAGTCTGGGCCGAAACGTCGCAATCCCACATGGGTAAATAAAGACTTTCATTTTTTTCACTTTTTTACTGGAGAGTGCTGCCTCTTTTTTCTTTTTTATATGCTGGGACCTTGGTCTGGTCTGTTTGGCGTGCACCTCTTTTTTCCTCATTCAGTGCTGCTGAGACTTGTTTTTTGCTTTATCTATCTATCTATCTATCTATCTATCTATCTATCTAATATCTATCATAGAAAAAGAACAGCATCACACTCAAAAAATGGCCGGGTTCAATTCCTGTCAAAAACACGGACCAGGATCCAATAACTTAAAAAAGGGAAAAAGAGGCAGCACTCCAAAAAAAGTGGAAAGTGGACTCCTTTATTCATCCATGCTTCTGCAACGTTTCAGCTCAACTCAATGGAGACTTTGTCAAGCAATGTAACATATGCCCGACACCATCATTAGCAGACTTTACAGGAGGGACATACAGCCCTGCACTGTGGTATATAGAGATACAGGTGCCTACTTACTTTACCCCGTCTTGTTTCATCTTAATTTCAGGAAGAACATGATATTTTCAACTTTGTTAATACGGCCATGACGGGTTCACCAATCTTGACTCCTGGAGTTATTTAATGCTTCGTTTTTTTATCTAATTTTATTTTCTGTCCCATTTCTTTTATTTTGGGGATCCCATTACTGGGCTAAACTTTGCATTTTGATTCCCCTATTGGTGTATATATTTTTAAGGGCCATGGGTGGAGACCATTTTGTTTCTTCTGTATCCTTTTAGAAGTCATGGGAGAGAAGAATCTTATGGAGCATTGAGCCTGGTCAAATCACCCATAATATTGGCCCTAGAATTCCTGTGCCAAAACCTTGTGGCTATAAGGGTTAATACGATTGTTAAGAGAATTTATGTCTGCAAAAAAAAAAAACTTAAAAAGAGAGACATTACTGGTTCTTTAATTGTTAGTTCAACGAACACCCAACTTTTTATTTTTAACCTCCGTCATTTCCAAGTCAGTTTTCAGTAGGAAACTGCACATAAAGGGAAACATTATAGAATATATCAGCATCTCAGTCAATGTTTAACATGAGCCTCTCAGATACTTCTGTCTGACCAGGGGCTTAAAGTGGTCGCCCCATGAAAAATATTGTACATTTTTCAAACCAGCACCCAGATCTGAATATTTTCGTAATTGTGCAAAATTAAAAATATAGGGGTCATTTATTAAGACCAGCGTTTTAGACGCCCATCTTAATTAAGCCCCATCGCTGGAGGTGGATCTACCAAAGTTATGAAGAGGATCCTCCGCCAGTTCTAAATGTAAGCCATCTTCCGAGCTTTCGTACATTTAGACTTTTTTCTATGCCTGAAAAAGCAGTAGAAAATGGTAAATGAGATGGGTCTACCAGACCATCCCCCTCCCTTGTCACGCCTACTTATTAAGACCTGGCGTGAGCGGGGATAAGTTGCAAATTGCGCAATCTGCACCTGCACCAGCTTGATAAATGACCCCCATAGTATAACCATTGACTAGAGATGAGCGAACCCGAACTGCAAGTTCGGGTACTCGGACCCGAACCCGGACTTTTCATTAAAGGTCGGGTTTGGGTTCAGTGTTCAAGTGATTTTATTATTTTCCATTATAACATGGTTAGAACAGAAAATAATAGGATTCTTAAGACAGAATGCTAAATAAAATGGCCATTCAGGGGTTAAAAATAATTTAAAAAAAACTCACCTCATCCACTTGATCGTGCAACCGGTATCCTCTTCTTTCTTCAGGACCTGCAAAAGGACCTGCGATGAAGGTCCTTCTATCTACATTCAGCAGGACGTGCGATGACGTCAAGTTCGGCTGAACCCGGTGAACCCGAACGTCCATGGGTTCATTCATCCCTACCACTGAGCTATTTGATAAAATGTTTCTGTATAGCGTGACCTGCTGTTTGGTCTTTATCTTACTCCTCCGATGACCTCACTGAGGTGGTGGCACACATCTTTACCTCCACTGATTGGCATCCAATTGTCAGCAGGAAAGCTTCCTTCTCGATAGTTTCTTCTAGTCGGCATGGTGTAAATGCACCTTTAAACACATGCAAATAAACCTTTGTGGCTGTGGGCAGCCTTGGTGCTGTAGAGAAATTAACTTGCCGGGCTTACCGTACAAACTTCTTGGCTTTCGACTATTCTACAGCTAGCACTAGAAAACCATATGTGGTCCCTCTGGTCATCATATCATTGATTACATTAAAGGACAACTTTTTGAAGGTTGTTGGCATAACGTCCACTACTAGAATTGAGGGAATCAATCCTAAAAAGTCAAAATTCAAACCGTATTAAAAAAAAACACTTTTGATATTTGAATTGAAAGTTATTCAGTTAGGGAGAATCAAGGTAGAGAAAGATCCAGATACAATTGATTAGGACCATATTTCAATCACAAGGGCACTTAGGAAAAATCAGACCTGAAAGAATTTTAAGAAATTCCTTACTGGTTTGGGGGGCATAGAAGGATGGTTTGATATTAGGGTTGAGTGAAGCACACTTGGATCATAGATCTGAAGTTGTTTCATTCAAAATTTAGTTTGAATGCTGTACGGAGATCCATCTCCATACACAATTCAAATGTATGGGATCCACTAAAATGAAATTCGTTAGGTCCGAAGTGTTGTGAGACTTCAGTAAAGAACTTCGGTCTTCGATTGTACAACTTGAAAACCACTTTAAAACTGCAATCCGAAGTCGGCTTCAGTTCCAAGATGTCGGGTTGCTTTTGTAAAATGATTTCCAAGTTGTACAATTGAAGACCGAAGTTCTTCACCAAAATCTTGCAAGACTTCAGAATTTAGCACAGCTCATACCGTATATTTCAATGCTGTACGGATCTCCCTACAACATTCAAATGAAGGCTTGAACGAAACGACTTCGGATCTATGATCCGAAGCGCGCCTTGATCAACCCTATTTAATATCTTCTTCTTGCACAGCTGATTAATATTAATAGTTTACGTTTTAAATCGTTAGTGTGCTTTATTGTCCACATTACAATGAGGCGACTCTGCTACTTCTTAGGCATGTGCAGGGTTAACAGTCAAGTTTAATATTCAGAACTTTTCACACAGAGTTTTAAGCTTCTTCCACAAACTTAAGGTGTTTCACAAAAAGTACGTAATCACAGTAATGAGGTCACCTGTGTTTTATTACTTGGTGGGGAGGTTTTCATTTACTCAAAATGATTAATAATTTAAGCTCCTCCTATGCCCCTCCCCCAAAAACGTACTATAAATTCAGAATCTTGATCAAGGTTTTCATCTCAAATTACGTCCTGTCTTCAACCATGACCTCCATCGTTGGAATTATCTGCCTCTTATCAGCTTTTGCAGCAACAAGTAAGTTTTTTGAAATATCATAAGACCTGATTTTTTTTTTTTTTTTTTGCTTTATGGATTTGTTCATAATATTCTTAACAATATGAAAAACACTACTATTACTAATATAAAATAATAATAATAATCTAAATTAAAATGTATAATAGTTTTTTCAATATTAACCCCCAATGCCCGGTAATCTCTTACTTCTGCACCGATTTGTGGTGTGAGATAAGCTATAACACTTCGTCCTCAGACGCCGCTGATCTCAGAACTTTGCATCAGAAAAAATGTGCTGGCAAATAACAGTGTAATAAGTAATTAATGTCCTGATTGTGCCATCTCTTCAGGTTATGCTCTGTCGTGTACACAGTGTGTTTCTAGTGGGGTGACATGCTCTGGTCCCAGCATTACCTGTCCTGCAGGATATCAGTGTGCAACTGCATACACAGAGACCACTGTTGGTGAGTTGTCTGATTCTATTAAGTTCTATCTTTTCTAGTTTGAAGGAGTTTGACTCTTATGTAAATGAAGCTTAATCGTCATATACAGTTCTATAACTTGCTAATAAACTTTGTTTTCCAATTCCTAACCATTTTTAATGCCCTGTTTGGTGTCAGTGGATGGGTACATTTGGTAGATTCCTGTTTACATCTAGGGGCTGAAAACCTCTCTAAACCTAAGAAATATTACAGTGCTACAAGTGTCTAGATGCTCAACCTGCGGCCCTCCAGCTGTTGTAAAACTACAACTCCCACCATGCCCTGCTGTAGGCTGATAGCTGTAGGCTGTCCAGGAATGCTGGGAGTTGTAGTTTTGCAACAGCTGGAGGGCCGCAGGTTGAGCATCACTGGTCTACACAGTCTGGAGTCAATATTGATACATTGTACCCGCAGTGATACATTGTAACAAAACCTAAAAATAAATAAAGAAATCAGGAAAGATTCAGGCTACTTTCACACTTGCAACAGCGTACTTTTCCAGTATTAAGATCCTCTGCCGGAAAAAAAAAAAACAAAAAAAATTATGTTTAGTCCTCATGCATTCTGAATGGAAATGTTTTGCGTTCCAACAGCATTCTTTTTTGTGACGGGACTTAAAACCGCTGCAAAAACGGATCTGGCACTGAAAACAATGTAAGTTAATGGTGACGGATCCGTCTTAATAAAGCCCTATAGCTGGCCGTGGATATGCTGGAGTTATGAATAGGTGACGGCCTCTACATAACTTTGGTGGATCCTGCGTCAGTTCTAAATGTAAGACAGCTTCCTGAAACAGGCGTAGAAAATGGTAAATGAGACGGGTCTGCCAGGCTAATTCAGGCATATTTCAGCTTAATAAATAACCCCTTTTATTCTGCCCAGAGATACCGTATGTGTCTGTGGATCCCACGAGGGTTAGAGTCAGGTGCATAGAAGAAAAACCAAACGGAGACAGTTAAACCATCTTAATATGTGATGGTTGCAGATTTCTTAGTCAGAATTGAGGGCACAATGTTTGTGGGTACCAACCCCCACAGCTCTGCTGTACAACTACCATATGACATTGGGTGCTCCTCACTCGTGCCTGTCCCTAGATAAAGCTGTCCTTCTCTCTCTCTCTGGACTCAAGCTCAGGACTTCAGCGACCAACTGTGTTAGGATTAGTAGGATTCCTGTGCCAGACACTCATTGCCTCAGTCTACCCTTACAAGTGTCATAGGCTGCAGTAGATTCAAACAGCAATTAGTTACATAACAGCATAAAACACAAGGTGGACATTAACATAACCATAAAACAACACTACCAGAGGGTTAAAAAGGGCCACCCTCTTAAAGACCCATGCCTTTTGAATTGCATAAGCTTTTAACTTTTAACACAGTCACACTCCCCCCCCCTTTTTTCCAAGGATTTGCAACACCCTCCATTTATCTGAGTGAAGCAATATGCCATAATACAAATAGAAATAATTGCTCTTAGGCTGGATTGAGATGTCTGGTTTCCTAGATGTATTCTGGCCTGCCCACGAGTTTAATGAGCCCAACTCACAGCATCATAAACCCTATGCTCAGGTCATTAATGGAGATGAATGAAGTTCACAAAAATTTCATTCGGCTGCTTCGCCGAATTTCACAAAGAAATTCCATTTGAGACAAATTTCTTTGTGAGTAGCGGCCGCAATGACTGGCAACGGTGATTGCGCCGCCCCACGTCATTGAACCCCTTAGATGCCGTGTTCATCGCTGATCGCGGAGTATGAGATGACCATTGAGGGCTGTCAGTGGTTAATCTGTTAAAAAAAAATTAAAAATGCTTTCCTCGTCCATTTTATGGTGAAGAGTCAGCTGCGGCCATTTTGAGTTAAGAATCAGTGTGAAATCTTGCACTGTGCATGATGACCTCGGTACCAAACCCGACTTCTGACAGCTGTGATTGCTAAAGTTCTTCATCGAAGTCTTGTGCAACTTCGGATTTAACAAAGTTGGCCTTACCGAAGCCCATACATTTTAAGGATTTATGGAGGGAACTCTCTGTACAGCCTTAAAACGAAGTTGGTGAAGAATCAACTTCAGATCTTGGATTCGAAGCACGATTCACTCAACTCTACTCTTCACATTCCTCACTCATCTTATGAACTTGAGGGCTTAGAGCCTTAGATATCTATGGGCTATCCTTGAGTTAGGTCATTAACAGGCAGGGACGTAGCTATAGTGGAAGCAGAGGAAGCTGCTGCTATTGGGTCCAAACTCAGAAGGGGCCCATCCAGGAGGAGGAGGACTAAAAAAATTTATTGTCATGGCCCCCTCAACTGTGTTATACAATAACATTATATGACATTTTCTTTTTTTTTTATCCATGACTTTCCAAGAGGGGTCATTTATTAACCTGAAATATGCCTACGAAGTATGTGACTTCTCCCCATTCACACAAGGTCTAAATAAGTAGACATGGCGTGGTCGAGGAAGGGGAGGGTCCGGAAGGCCTATCTCATTCATCATTTTATACGCCTGTTTTTGGCGTAGAAAATTGTATAAATGTAAGACAGAAAGGAAGCAGTCTTAGATTAAGAAGCGGTGTTGGATGTGCCGAAGTTATGGAGAGGCCGGCACCTCTCCATAACATCGGCAGTCCACAGGGGCATTATTAACGTCAGTCTTAATAAATGACCCCCATAATTTTTTTTTGATACTTCCATCATCCTAAACTTTATAAAGGTTTGTTTTGAAAGGGATGGGTTGTATTTTTTTTATTGCACCATTTCTGTCAGTCAGTGTCAGTGTGTTTATGGAAATAAAAAATGTATACTATTTTTATGTGTATTTTAGAAGGCCTATTTTCATAACCCAATTAGGGAATTCTGTGTAAATGGAGAGTGGTCCTCTGTCCAGGATAGTCATCTCAAGCAGTTACAAAGAACATCTCTTCCTCTGGAGGACCTGTCCTGATTTGCACAGACAGTTCATTGACTTGAAAGAGTACTGTGTAATATCTAACTTCTGCTGTGGTGGTTGTTGGAGAATCAGGATTAGATCTGAAGGTCAGCCATGTTGTATTAGGCAGACATCTTATGTTCTCATCTCAGAAAGGAGTTTAGTAAAGAGTTAAAGTGAAGAAATAGCTTGGTTAGGGAAATATCCTGATGTAGAAATTCTTATGTAATCGATTTCAAGGGTCAAGATGTAATGGTGGGCTAGGATCAATGTGCTTGAAGCAGGCCATTAGCATGTTTATAATCATGTTCGATTCATGGTGTTGGATTGGTGATAAATGAAAGGGCCACTTTTGGTTTTATGTCCCATATGGCTCATTGGAAAGAAAATCGAGATTGGTACTAAAATTGGAGTCGATTAATGGAAGGCCCAAGGAATAAATTATTTCTGCATGAAGTGGTCATGATAAGAAACTTTTGTCTGATTAGAAGTTGTAGGCATAACTTATATAGATCAGCTTACGTAGAATAATGATGTCAGCTGCGTGAGTAACATTGAAGCTTATGGGCTGCGGAAAGCCTGAATTGTAATACTAATTATTCCTTTGTTCTTGGGGTTCAAAACACTGTGTCTGAGGACTTTGGACACACTGCCTCTTTACCCCTGCTGCTTCTCACTTCCATTCTCATCTTCATGCCATAATCTGCCTGACTTTTATATTTATTTCTACGCTGTCTTGCTGCTCTTATCTCCAAATGAACAAAATAATCTTCTCAAACAAGAAGTTGCTTCAAGAACTTTTGTGTTGCTGTAGCCAATTTCCAACAGTGGTGTTGTCAGGTTACCGCTGATTGCTGAAGGGCCCAATTTATGATCTGCATATTGTCAGGGAACTCTTCTATCAAAAAGGTACAGAGTGAAGAACCCCTTTAAGAATAAATATACTTTTTTAATTTCAGTAATAAAGAAAATGTTTACTGTGCTTATTTTTAGTTGGAGTGAAGTCTACATCTTTGGTCAGAGCATGCTCACCTTCATCTGAATGTAGTTTCAAGGGCAGTGTGGGCATACAACAAGGATATGTCAGGATGGCCACTTCATGCTGCAACACTGAAAACTGCACTCCTATTCTTCCCACATGTAAGTAATCTATGTATTCTTTTCTATGCCAATATTGGGTTAAAGTCGCTAAAATAATTTAAAAAAAATATAGGAAATTACTACGAAATTACTAGCAAACCTAGTAGATTTGTCCTGTATTTGTCACTAAATTATCATAATTCTGATGGCCACAGGAGGTCATACTCCTTTATGTTAAGCTTCACCCACTTTTCCAGTAAAGAAGTACAATTGGAAAAAAGTCCCATACCAGGCATGTACTGTATATCAAATGTGAAAATAATTTCCTTCTGTTCTCTTAAGTTTCATATCTCTTGTTTCCATTCCAATAGTTGTTTAGTTTTCCATCTATGTTCATGCAGTGCCCCAGACCTGGGGGTATCTGCAATTGTTTTTGTTTGTTTTTGCTGTTATGTTATATACTGTACATCAGCATGACAACTTATGGTTGACAGGGGCAGGGTTTACCACCCTGTTCCTGCCAGGAGGGGGAGTCCTAGATAGCAAGTGAGAAGGAAAGAAGCACAGCTAACTTTTAGTCCAAGAGTCTTAGGGACCCACAATTGATCCAGTTTTACTGTGAGACCACTACTTCAGAGAGACTTCAAGAATACCAAAACTATAGATAGCAGAAAAACTACTGTGTTACAGTCAGAAAAGTGACCAGCAAGACACATCTTTTCAGACCCTGTTGCAGGTGATTGACTATGGCTCTAACACCCATCACTTAAGTTACATCCAGGCCAGACCAACTCATAGCTTGCATTTCACGGCAGACACCTACTGCCACAAGTACCAGAATACAGCTGTTAGTCAGAGGTTCAAGAGAGAGTCACCAGCAAATATCATATCAGAGGTGCCATTAATTGCCACTTTCCCAGCCATCATACATCATCATCTGGGGATGGAAATTGTACTTTGTACCTACTGCTGCTGGATGTACTACAATTTATCTTTTGCAGTGAGTAAAGAAAGCCTTTTATTCCTCAAACCACCTTTTCACTGCACCGATCCCCAGAGAGCAATGGCCTGATGGAGTACACGTGACACAACAACTTATCAGGGCCACTACCACTCCTATCTTCTGCATTAGCTCCTTAGGGACTTGCTGCATTTACGTATGCTACTTCACCAATCATGCTTCATATTGACTGATCACCATTGCAGCCAAAAACTTGACCAGTAATTGGCTACCACAGCCGCAAGTCAATACACTGCAGTGCTAATAAAAGAGCACCAAAAGCAAAAGCCAGCATGATAAAGTGGAACTATTGGAACAGCAGAATCAAATCTGTTTTTAGTGGCAGTGGTGTACTAACAACACATGTCATTACAATGGGGCCTGTGGTGAGAGGGGACCAGCCACTGCACTCCTTCACCTTATTCTAGATGGACAGCCAGAGTATTTTTCTGCAGTCAGTCACCACTGGGGGAAACTCAGTGTATAGAGTGTTAACAGCTTCCATTGTAAAAATTCCCTTGCAAGGAGCTCCGTGGTTGCAGGCATCCAATGTTATGGAAGGAGACCTTGAGCATTATTTGGGAAATTCATCTATATATTTATGCCACTTGCCTTGCATAAATATGAGAAATATTGTGTTCAGAATGATAATTAAGCCCCTTTTTCACTTTGACCACGTTATTTATTTTTCAGTACCATGGATTTTGAGGCGCTGTATATCTAAAATGGGGGTATACATATAAAACAAAACAAACACAAAAGCAAGTCGCACTCTGCCCGTGAGGGCTTGCAATCTACAAAAGATGGGGGAAGGAGACAGTAGGTGAGGGTAGAGGCTGCTCAGATGGCTGTGTAGTGGCATCAGGGTTATTGTAGGCTTTTTTTAAAAGTTTGGGTTACAGATTGTTTTTGATAGTTTAAATAGTGGGCTAGGGTCTGGTATGCTGGGCTTGTAAGCTATACATTATGGGGAAATGCATTTGAGAAATCTTTTAGATGATTGCACGAGAAGCAGAAAAAAGGAGACCAAAGAAGGAGATCTTGGGGGATCAGAGATTATATGTGGAGATGAATCAGGAGAATAGGTCAGAGATATCAGGAGAGGAAAGATTGTGCACAGCCTTTTATCTAGTTGAACCAAATTTGTTGCGTAATGGGAAGCCAGTGAAGGGATTGGCAGAGGGGAGAGGAGGAGAAACTAGTGGAGAGGTGGATTGGCAGCTGAGTTGAGGATATATTGGAGGGTTGAAAAAGTGTTAGATGGGAGGTCACAGCAGAGAACGTTGCCATAGTCTAGTTGGGAGATATTGAGGGCATGCACTCACATTTTAGTTGATTCAAGGTTGAGGAAAGAGTGGATATCAGAAATGTTTTTGAGTTGGAGGTGGCAGGAGCTGGTAAGAGCTTGGATGTGTGGCTATATATCTATGTACGCTCCTAAATGTTAAAGGGGCCTGAAATTTAGTAATAGGTCAATAGAGTTGGGTTGTTGGTCGAGAGATTTATTCTCATTTTCATATTTGAAGTCAGAAAAGAATATATTGCCTATTATAAGGAAAATCTCTTTCTGCTTCATGGTGATATTGGTCTTCTTCTGGATCAACATTGCAGGATAATAGGCTGAACTGCACAGAGTTATGTTTTTTCCAAATTTATCAACTATATTAATATGTTACCTTGTGACTTACCTTTTATTACATGACTAAATGCTTTACAACCTTTATATAAAGTGTTCAAGAACTAGCCCTTACACTCTCGCTCAATATATTGAGTATTAAATGTCACTAACGACCAGTTTCCATGTGTCCTGATGGGAAATATGTAGTTATAGTAATATATGTTTAGCTGCTCTGTGTGTTGCTTAGAGCCTCACTGACTCCAATCCATGGAGGTCTTCACTGACCAAGAAGCTCCCTCTGCAAAATGAAGTGATTGTGAAGGACAACCCCTTTAACAATGAGAAGGGCGGATAAAAAATATTCTTCACTTAGGTTCATACTTGAAAAAAACATTATCATGTAAATGTTATGGAGACAAGTGTTCTTTATATTTCTTCTTTTACCTGTTTGCTTCCAGTGCCAACAGTAAGCTCTAACCGCAACGGACTGGTCTGCAGATACTGTGTATCCACTAATTCTGCTTGGTGTTACACCGATGATACTGTACAATGCACAGGAGATCAGAATATGTGTCTTCTCCAGACAACTGAGGTGTCAGGTACAAAAATATTTTTTTTTTCTCCACTTCTGGGGATATGTTGAGCCAAAGGCAAAGATAAGGAGAGGCACATTTGGTTGAGCCTCTTTCATGCTGCTTATTGACATTGAGGGCTAAGAATGGTGGGGCAAAAATTTGATTTTCCTGCCAAAATATCTACTTATGTCTTTCCTGTGGGTACAAAATCTACAAGACTGATTAAAAATATGGTAAATAAACCTCATTTATGAAAATGGTCTTACAGAAAAAATGATCAGCTTTCTTTTCCTGGAGCAGTAGTGGGAATAGTTTTTTATATGCAAGAAGACCAATGTTCAGCCTACAAAATATGAGGCTTAGTGTTGTGTTAAATGAAGGTTTGTCTTTTGCAGGAGCGGCATCAGCTTCATCAGCCATCCGTGGGTGCGCAACAAAGTCTATCTGTGACCTTGGCAGCCAGTCCGCAAGTGCTGGAGGAATTACAAGTAAAGTTAAGTTTATCTGCACCAACGGTGGTCTAAGTGTCCATAACATTGTCCTGACTCCAGCCATTGTGTGTCTTCTACTGCTGAAATTGTTCTTCTAACAGAGGTTAAAGATCTTAGGATGAATGAGGCCAAGTGAAACGAAAAATGTTTACGGCATCAAATATTTTTATATTGTTTTATTGTCAGTTTATTTTTAATAAACTTTGACCGGAAAATATCCACGTACACAAGTAATATAACATTTGTCTTCTGCATCTATTGCCTTTCATTCTTTTATGGTTTTACTATTTCTCTGCAAACCGCTTCAATCAATATTTTAATAAAATTTTGATTAAGGACTTCCTCAGTGATAATTAAAGGGTTAATCTCAGTTCAGACAATGGGGGCATATTGTTATCAGATCAGCCGGGGTCTGACACCCGACACCCCCGCCGATCAACCGTTTGAAGAGGAGGCGTGTGCCGTACTAGCGCTGCCTCCTCTTCACTGTTTACATGCTGGCCGTAATGAGGGTAGTGGTGAGTAGGTGTAATTACACCTAACTGCCCCATTTATTTTAATTGGAAGAATTGCTCCCACAGTCCATAGGTGGACTGAGGTTGAGAAACCCTGCTTTAGAGGGTAGAGTCCTGACCAGGTTTTCACCTCCAGCAGAAGATAAGATAATCTCAACTAAGATTTGGTCCCCTCTTGCCCTGGGCCCAATAGCAGTTGCATGGTCTACCGCTATGTTAGTTACGCCCCTGCTGTGGGCACTTTGAAGCTATCACAGTCATGCCTAGTATTGACATGGCCATGATTAGCCGATGCAGCACATGACCATGCATGCATAAATACTTGATCACATGGTGCACCACCATTCTGCTCTAACTAGTGTTGGTACAGGACGCTGCTGCAGTGAGGGACAATATTAAGCTTTTAATCTGGTTGATAAGTCTGTGGGTGACCAATAGACATTTTTGTGTGTGCAGTACAACACCTTTGCACCCATGACACAGAAATACAATACTTAATCGGGAGGTTAATTCTGTGGGTAACCTATAGCCATTTTTTGGGGCGCAAAACACCTCAGTTGCATCCGTGACACAAAAATACAATAGTTAATCAGTCTGTTAATTATGTGGGTGCCATAAAACCTTTTTTTGGGTTGCACAACATTTCCTTTGCATCCGTGACATTGCTGTGGAGTAAGATCCTGAAGATAGGCATAAATGTTCTAAATCTGAGCACCACCTGCATGACCAGGTATCTAAATGCAAAGCTCTAGCTGCAGTGTGGTAGACACCTGGAAAACCATGAAAGATCTGAGGATCATCCTGCTCCCTCTTCTGCTGTGGTCTCTGCCTCTTTCTCCCACTCTGGAACAACAGGGCCACCTTGCACCCCGCAAAGGGAGGATGTGACAGCAACACCACCGTCACAGTCACCTAGCATGTCCACACTGTCCCATAGAAGCATTCAGCTGTCCATTCTCCAAACAATGGAGAGAAAGATGAAGTACCCCCCTACCCAACCATGAGTCTTGGCCTTGAATGCCAGCATTTCAAAATCCCTGGCCTTTGAAATGTTGCCATTTCTTCTGGTGGAGACAGACAGCTTTCAAAACCTAATGACAGTGGCTGTCCCACAGTATGTAGTTCCCAGTCACCATTACTTCTCCAGGAGGGCCATCCCTGCCCTGCACAAACAAGTGACGAACAAAATCAGGTGTGCACAAGGTCCACATAACACGGGCAGGGATGTTATATCTTCTAACTGCCCACTGGCTAAATGTAGTGGCGGCTGGTCCTGAGACAGAAAGCAGTTTGGCGCATGTCCTACCACCACCAAGGATTGATGGACGTTTCTCATTGCCTCCTCCTTATTCTCCGCTTCCCCCTCTACTGCCTCCTCGTCCGGTCAGCGTAACAGCTGCACCATCAACTTCAGCACAGTCAGGGGGAAAGCACAGCAGGCTTTTCTGAAATGTATTGGGAGAAAAACCCCACACCGCGTAGGAGCTGTGGATGGGCAACGAAGAACAGACTTTAGAGTGGTTGGTGCCACTAAGCCTCAAGCCTGGCCTAGTGGTGTGCGATAACGAGCAAAATCTTGTAGCAGCTCTGGGCCTAGCCGGTTAGATGGTGCATGGGCTGAATTGGGTGGTGCAGGGGTTCCTGAAAAATTACCCCGAGATGTCAGAGTTGCTGCAGAAAGTATGGGCCATCTGTGCGCGATTTCTGCATTCTCACCCAGCTGCTGCTCACCTCTCTGCACTGCAGCCTAACTTCTGCCTTCCCACTAACCGCCTAATCGCCTCATATGTATGCAATGTACCCACAAGATGAAACTCCACCTTGCACATGCTGGAGAGACTGTGCGAGCAGCAGCAGGACATAGTAGAGTTTCAGCTGCAGCATGTTTGGGTGTGTTGATCTGCAAAACAGGACCACTTCACCAACAGTAGGCATGCATGTGGAACGTGTGTGCCATTTTGCAATGTTTTGAGTACTCTACTAACATAGCCAGCGCTGATGTGGCTGTCCTTAGCGTTACTATGCCATTTCTATGGTGGGTTCCTACATCAACACCGGCCAGGTACACAACTGTCCAACCAGGGCATAGTTTTGGAGGATGAGGAGGATAATGAGAAGGAGGAACCATGTTCACAGCAGGTTAGTATCCAAATTAGCTCATGGGCATCACTGGAGCATGGCTGGGGGAATACAGAGGACACAGACGAT
This sequence comes from Rhinella marina, assembly GCA_900303285.1. NCBI lineage: Eukaryota > Metazoa > Chordata > Amphibia > Anura > Bufonidae > Rhinella > Rhinella marina. Next base: position 23,769 of record ONZH01028132.1, on the reverse strand, counting down.
ACACCTTCCACCGAGGACAGCTTGTTGTTGCCTCTGGGCAGTCTTGGCACACATGAGCGACTACATGCTGCAGTGCTTGCGCAATGACTGCTGAGTTGCCCTCATTCTTACCAGTGCTAATTACTGGGTGGCTACCCTGCTGGATACCCGCTACAAGGACTCAGAAGGGAAAATTAGCATGGCCAAAATGTGGAAAAGCTTTGTCAGCACCCCACAACATCCAACAGCACCATTCGATACCGGCCTTAGCAGGAGGCAGCGTATGTATGCACATGTCTGCACGTACTGATTGATGCATCTGTCCCATTTAACTTCTGGGTCTCCAAATTGGGCACATGGCCTGAGCTCGTCCTTTACACCTTGGAGGTGCTGGCCTGCTCAGATGGAAATGTATTGTCTGAACATGTGTTTAGCATGGCAGGGGGTGTGATCACGGACAGGCGCATCCACCTGTCCACAGCCAATGTGGCCAAGCTCACGTTCATTAAAATGAACCAGGCATGGATCTCACGGGACTTTTCCATATCCTTGGGCAGAGTAGAGAAGTATACCGGCTGCACCTAGCCATTGTTAAACTCCAGCGCATTTTTTTCATTCTGTCATTTACCAATGTTTTGGGTCCTTCCCAATACTAAATTAAAGAGAAAAAAAAACAACAAAAAAACAGTGTTGGTTAACTCCTCCGTCTCCTCCACCTACACCCTCACATCCACCTCCTCCTCCACTCGGACCTCCACCTCCTGGTTGAAGATTATTATTTGTTATACTGGCAGAGTAGAGAAGTATACTGGCCACACTCCACACAGAATTAAGACACACAAAAAAAAAATAAAACACAAAAAAAGGTGTTGGCTACCTCCTCTTCCGCCTCTTCCACCTTTACTGCCACATCCACCACTTCCTCAACCTTTGCCTACTGGTTCAAGATTATTTTTTTTATTATTATTATTTTTTGTTATATATTTATTTTATATATTTTATGTTATTTTAAGTGATTTCCCTATCCACATTTGTTTGCAGGGAAATTGTCCTGCTCTTAGCATCATTTTGATTCTTCGTGCAGCCCTCTAGCCCTCACTACGACTATATTACAGCACCAAAGTTTATGTCCCCATTGACTTCTATGGGTTTTAGGTTCAAGGTTAAGTTTGGGCACCCTCAAACCCGAACATCCATAGGTTCACTCAACCCTAGTAATTTATACCACATTTCTAATTTACAGATGTTCTGGTTGGTTCAGTTCGATGTTCTTTGTAGCTGCTCTCCACCATGGTTACACTTATCCCCTATCCGCTAGAGAGCAAGTAGGGAGCTTTGTTATTACGGCGCGAGGCTTCTGATAGGACAGTTTCAGCATGCTACTACTACATGCTGCCCCCCTTCTTATACCACTATAGTGAGAGACACTGAGATGCGAGGACGCTCCTACATCTCGGATGAATAGAAGTTGTTGCGCAGGCAGGGTAAATACAGGGGTGCACCACCAATGAGGACAGGTGAGGCGATCGCTAGAGATGAGCGAATCGAATCCCATGAAGTGGAATTCAATCCGAATTTCAGGATAAATTTGATTCGCCAAGAAGCTGAATTTCCTTGTGCTTCATGTCAGCGAATCGATTTAACCTGAAATAGTGTAAAAAACTAAAAAATCCATACCTACCTCCTTCACTTGCTTGCGACAAGCCGCCAGACGCAAGAGCTGAAATCCTGTGCGTAGTGACGTTTTGACGTCACCACGCCGGGCGGCGTGATGACGTAATCTCGCGCTGCACGAGATTTTGCGCCAGATCTTCAAGCTAGATCGTGGCGGCCGGCCCGTCGCGAGTAAATGGAGGAGGTGAGTATGATTTTATTTTTTTTTTAATGTTAATTTTACACTTTTCTTGCACTCAGATGCCGCGATCATGTATGAACATGGCATCTGAGGGGTACAATCACGGGGGCGGCGCTATCGCAGCTCCCTGTCATTGCACCCACTAGTTACAAAACAATGTGCTTCGTGGGGAAGTAATTCGTCACGAAGCAATTTTTTGTAAAATGCGGCGAATCAGCCGAATCAAACTTTTCAAAAGTTCGCTTATCTCTAGCGATCGTCTAGGGGTAGGGTAGGGGTAGGGGCAAGAGGGGGGCAGCAGAAGGGCCATGGGCAATGAACGCTTTCAATGTGGCAAAGGGGTTAGGTTAAGAAATTGGCATGGGGGGGAAGGTGTGTTTTAGTTTTCACCTCAGGCAGCAGAAAGGCTAGGTGCACCCCTGGGTAAGTAGCCTGTCTTTTGTTAAAGGATAGGGGTGAGCGAGGTACTCTCACCAAGCATTTACACAGGTGTGGCTAGTCTGGTCCTCACACAGAGTTAGACTCCCACCTGGACCTATATAACTGATAGACACTCACTTAGTATGGAACTATATATTGGCACATGTTTTGACTCTCCTTTTCTTATTTTTGTACTTAAAGGCTATGTACACTTATGGAGGCAATTTTTTTATTATCTCATTTTACTCCTTTGGGCTAAAATCATTTTTTTCAATCGGTCTTCATTAAAAAATATTCAGCTGTTCTGTCACAAAGAGTTAATTGTTTTTCTAGCTGTATGAATCCTACTAAACTTTCACTTTGCGCTGGACAGCTAATAACCCTTCTCACTAAATTACTAAAAGGTCATAAACACTTATTTAAGCCACATTGTTGTCAGTAAGATAAGGATTGAGCTATAATGAGTGTTTAGAACAAGGTCAGAGATAAGGAGCCATCAGCTGAGCTGCCTAATAGCACTTAAACTTTCATCTCCCATGTTTGTAGTGACTATTAGAAATTATACTGTTTAAGAATGCAGTAGCTACCAGTGGTGCTGATCCTCGATGAGCAGTGTTCTCAATATAGTCTTTTCATTAGAGTATTTCATATGTAATACCGCTAATGTATCACCACTCATTTCATGCCATTGTAAGTTTCTATTGCTTCTTGGTTTTAATAGCAAATAGTTAATAAGCAAATAATTTAAAAGAAAAGAAAAATCTTATAAAGGTTATTTTCATTATTATTGTTCAGAGATGTTATGTTGGTATTATTTAGCGATGGAATGGTAACATAATTCAATTACGGTATTCTGGTTTTACTCACTATATGGTGATATTTAATTACAGTATGATGACATTACTCACTATGTAGTGGTGTTTTTCAGCGATGGTATGGTGGTCTATGGAGTAACTGGATAGTGAACACTCATCAGTCACTGTATGGTGGTATTATTTAGTCAATGTACTTGGCTAATTCTTCTCCCTCATCAGCACTGGTCAGTTATCAATTGCTCGGAAATCAGTGAGATATGTAGAGATATGGGCTCCTCTTCAGTGGTGCTTTTAGCAAAAGATTTTATATACCACTTTTCTCCAAATTAAAACCAATAGCGATTGTACATTAGACTTTTTATTTTATCAAAAACATAACATGTTTCAAGGTCAGATTGCCGTCTTTCTCAGATGAGAAGCCATAATGCACGTTAGGCTACTTTCACACTAGCGTTTTAAAATTCCGGTATTGAGTTCCGTCATAGGGGCTCAATACCGGAATAAAACGCTTTCGTTTTGTCCCCATTCATTGTCAATGGGGACAAAACTGAACTGAAGACAACGGAGCGCTCCTGAAAGCATTCTGTTCCGTCTTCAGACCGGAGAGCAAAATGGTTTGCTCTCCGGTCCAGGCATCCACACCAAGACGAATCCGGAATGACCCCCAATGCAAGTCAATGGGGGTGGATCCGTCTGGTGTGACCACAATGGTAACTGGATCCAGCTACACATACACACATACAGACATAGACATACACATAAACATAAACATACACAGACATATATACATACAAATACACATACATACTTACATGCTCCCCGGCAGGTCTTCAGAGTATGGGAGGGACAGAACGGCGCGCACAGGTGACGATTCCACCAGGCGCCCAGCAGAGGGCGCTGTGGGGAATCGTGACCTGTGTGAGCCGTCCTGTCCCTCCGACGCTCTGAAGACCTGCCGGGAGCATGTAAGTAAGTATGTGTATTTGTCTGTGTATATGTGTGTGTGTCTGTGTGTATGTACTGTGTGACATGTGTGGGGCCGGAGCGCGGTTCCGGCTCCACACATGTCACTGCGGCAGGTCTGATCTGGCAGCACCCTTCACCTGCTGGATCAGGCCTGCCGCTAGTGTGAAAGTAGCCTAACAAATACTGCTCTTGGTGCCCAAACAGAGGTCAAAGGTCAAGGCTCACCCAGGGCTATAATATACACGTGTATAATCAGATAAATAGTCACATAAATGATACATGTAATAGATATCCTGAATAACACAAATCTCAAAATAGAACGGACCAGACAATTTTGGTTTCTCTTCGATAATTATCTAAGAAATGGCTGAAACTACTGTTAGGGTGGTTTCAAGTAGACCTTTCAAGTATATTGGATGGAAGTCGAATCTAGGAGGTCTGGACCGAGAGGTAAATGAGACTGATATATCTGTCATCATGCACTGCTTTCTTTTATTGGATGTATTAGCCTCTTTATATACCCACCGGAGTGGGCGTACAACAAATTACGGTACTTTTCAATATGCAAACACAAGCAATTATATTAATGATCATACCATATAATCCTTAATCAAGCTAAGTGAACAAAACAAGGGTGTGCATAAGTCAAGGTCTGCGTGTGATAAGTGTTATTGATACACAGAGTCATCATAAATTCAGCATTGACCAATTGTTATGGATGATTCATCATCATAAACTCAATTAAAGGGGTTTTACCATTTTGGACAATGGGGGCATATCGCTAGGATATGCCCCCATTGTCCTATTGGTGCGGGTCCCACACCTATATTGAGAACGGGGCCCCGAAAGTAAAGGAGGGCGCACCGCGCATGCGCGGCCTCCCTCCATTCATTTACATGGGGCCGCCGAAAATATTTCCGTTGGCTGTATAGAAATGAATTGGAGCCGGGCCGCGCATGCACTTCCATTCATTTCTATGGAGACAACTGAAATAGCCCCATACAAATGAATGGCGGCCCCATACAAATGAATGGAGGGCGGCCACTTTCGGGGCCCCGTTCTCGATATAGGTGCGAGTCCCAGCAGTGGGACCCGCACCTATAGGACAATGGGGGCATATCCTAGTGATATGCCCCCATTGTCCAAGATGGTAAAACCCCCTTTAATTATTATATGTCATAAAAAAAAATTCAACATAGGTCATGTCAAGATGCCCTATCAATATCCCTCCTTTTGAGAACAGATATTGATATTCACCCCATCTCTAAGTACTTCAATATCAAGAGGCTATTGTCGGACTTCCCAATTATTTTCTTCACCGAATTCCCTGCAGCGTGGGAAGATCATATCTTATTCTCAATTATTTAATTACAGCATCTTGTCGTGTTCATCATGATTAAGTTCCAATTTCATATACGTAGTTCCATTAATAGACGTGTCAATCAGTCTTTGTAGAAGTCATCGGATACAAGGAATACAGCAGCATCCACATGTGACAAGAATTGCTGTTACGACCGCCAAAGAGATGAAAAGACTAGATACTAGATGACTTCATTTTCCAAAACATGATTCAAGCCAATCCATAAATATAGTATTGATGCCAGAATTTTCTGCAAGTTCTTCTGGTAATGATGTAAGGCCTTCCAATGCTTTAGTGATACTTCCATCAGGAGCTGTATTATTAGGTATAAAAGTACAACAATAAGTACCAAACATCTTACAAACCCCTCCTTTTTCTGCTAACAGCATATCCAATGCCATCTGTAGAAACAATAATTGCTAAAAAATATAATTATAAAATATGTACATCCATACAGACTGAAATACCTGGGAATTTTCCTTAGCAAGAATCTATCCAAATTATATATTCAATTATACTACCCTTCTAAAAGGAGTCAGAGACCATCTACACTTCCTTTCATTGCCATATGTATTCTGGATGGGCAGAAAGAACCTATTGCAGATCTATATAATGCCTATTTTGCTTTACCTTCTTCAGATGGTATCTATACACCTTCTCCAGTCTTTTTTAGCTTTCTGCGCAGTCTATTTACAAATTTCCTTTAGAGAGGTAAAAAGCCCAGATTGGCATCTTGCTACTCAAGATAAGCTAAGAGCGCATTCACACCTGAAGGTGCCACTCCCTCAGGTACATATTATAAACCAAGCAAAACTCACAGAAACAAAAGGATAAAAAACATCCTGCATGATGTGATAATAATTACTGCGGATGTCAGTGGCTATATATATATATCTCAAAATAAATCACAGAAAAGGAATATTAGTGCACAAAAATAGATGCAAACAATATATACTGTATGAATGCGCTCTTAGCTTATCTTGAGTAGAATTCTTGTGCACTTTTGCTCCTCCTATCAAATTGAGCGTCTTGATTGCGTGGTACATGGATATAGGTGTGTTTGCTCCTCCTCTCATTGGTTGCTGTATGCACGTAGAGGTTACTAGGAGCAACACGCCTACTGTATATGTGTGGCGTCCACGCTCCTAGATATAGATGCCCACTGGCATGGTTAGGTTTAGCATAGGACCTGCCTGACCTGAGACCACTGTGACGCTGGGTAGGTGGGCACAGATGTGTTTTGATCAAAATATATTGGCTAAGAGTCTCAGATTTTATCTATAGAGTGAGGGCTTAGTTTATACAGTATATATTGTTTGCATCTATTTTGTGCACTAATATTCCCCCAAAACTTCTGCCAACTTCCCTGATACCATTTCTTCTTCGATCAACATTGTCCCCCATCCTTTTGGCACCTCTCCAAAGACATTAACATCACTAATTTTTTGAATAATAACAAATCAGCTACAGACATACAGCCTTTTTGTTCTCACTACATTAAGGTGGGTAATTTCCTTGACCGGCAAGAAGTTGGTTGCTCATGTGCGGTTTTACTATTATAAAAAATATACAAAATAATACATTTAAATCCCCCTCCTTTACTCAGAATAAAAATGAAAAAATAAACATCATGGGCATTGCCATGTCAGAAAATGCCAGTACTAGTAAAATATATGGTAATTGAATTTATCCTGTCCGGTAAATAGCATAATGAAAAAAGACGCACAATTGCCGATTCTCCATTTTTGTACCTTCACCTCCCTCAAAAACTAAATAAGAGTTATCAAAAAGTCATACACACCCTAAAATGGTATTAATAAAAGCTAGAAATCTTCCCACAAATAAATGAGCTATGAAACAGATCCGTACACAAAACTATATTAACAAAAAAATATGATGGTCAGAATATAACAATACAAAGAAAAAAAATAATTTTTTACAATTTTTTTTTGTGTTTTCAGTATTAAAACCCACTATATTGTATGCAAAATTAAATGATGCCATTAGAAAGTAGAACTTGTTTCACAGAAATCAAAACCTCATAATCTTTGTCGAAAAATAAAAAAAGTTATGGCCCCAGGAAGGGCCAAAGTGAACAATAAAAATGCAAAAACGGAAAACTGCCCAGTAAGGAAGAGGTTAAGACCAAGTAAAATACAGTAGTATCCAAATATTACACTGGCCTTTCCTGCATCGTCACATTGGTGTTGTGGGGGGATAATCACATTACAAGTTTGCAACCTGTGTCTTACAGTGGAGAAACTTCTTTTCTGAAAGCCATGTCCTCGCAAAGCCAGAATGTGGGTAGTAGCAGCACCAGATATCCATCCAATAGTAGTAATAATAGTAATCCATAGTTCTCCTTTGCTTTGGAAAGGCACAATATTATCATTGAGGAAAAATAGGAGGAGATTGTGCATTGGATAGTTCACTCCTCCTCTCAGTCACAGCAGGATGACATGGAGGTGTTTTCTTTGTCTGATATCATGCCTCAGAGCCAGGCAAGCCAAGCATCCTTCTTGCTCCATCTAGCCCCAGAGAAGCTTTTCAGTGCCATGCTCTCTGTCTACACTGCCCATGCCTAGTGGGGCAACAAAACCCCACCATGCACTCTGGATAGTCGCAGATACTCAAAAGAGTTCCCCAGTGGATAACTTGTGTGAGAGCAGTCAGTATTTGGACTGCCATGAAGAGAAGGTTTGGGGGGAGTTGGGTGACCCCATATGTATCTTTGGTGGTAATGCTAATGCCATTTGTTGCCACGGTGGTGGTGGTAGGGGCAGCAACAGTGGCACTCTGGGCAAATACAGAGCAGGGAAACATGAGAGGGGCTTAGGAGTAGGGAGGGTGAGGACTATGATTATTATTATTGGTAGGACAAGACCTGGGAGCCGAATCAGGGTGCTGATGAGGAGGAGGAGACATCAGAGGAGAACGATGGTGGCCACGGTGGCAAATAAGAGTAGAGTCAATATTCGCTGAAAACCTCCAAAAGGCCAGGTCTGCTTCTATTGTGGTCAGCTTGGGAATTGGTGATGTCGCTGATACTGTGGGTGCAGGCTCAAAATGTCCCAAAATTAGGTCAAACTCAGTTGCAAGCAACTCCCATATGACGTTTTTTCTTCACAAGGCCGACAGACAACCAAAGCTGTGTGCAATATCTGCAGGATTAAAATAAGATGTGGGAGTTCAAACTCAAACATAGATACCAGGGCAGCACATGAGGCGGCATCACCAGATCCTGTGGAAAAATAGAACTGGCTAGCAGTCGCAATCAGAACAAGGGTTTCTTCTTTTTCCTGGCCTTCTTTATGGAAGCCAGCCCGCATCCCCAAGCAGTAAATGTTGTTGTCATCATCATCATCATCTGCTTCTTCTCCTGCTACTCCTTGTGCTTCGCTCTGTCATGAGACATTCATAATGGAATGTATAACCATAAGACAGCTATTCTTGACCAGCAATTATCTTCTATGCATGCTTAAATCACACCTTGCCAAGTTGCTAGTGGTTCAGTTGCTGCTGTACCATTTAGTTGTGGTAAATATGGCACACTTCCTGGCTCTGGCCCGGGTGGTAGGGTGGGTCTTTTGGCTATGCAGTTCCGGACCTCTCCTACAGTATATGGAAAATTTGATTTTTTTGGTCTGAAAATGTGGGACACTTCCGTGCCTTCACCTAATTTTTATTTTTCTGGGGTGTGGCCCAGGCAGCGTACTAGGACTCTTGGGGTATGCATTCTGACCCAGTTAAGGCATCATTTTTGAATGCTAGGTCCCTCAAAAAGCCACTGTCTTTTTCCCAGAACACTATCTATTAGAGATGAGCGAACCCGAACTGCAAAGTTTGGGTTCGTACCGAACTTTGCGAGATCAGGTATCCGGACCCAAACCCAGACTTTTTCACTAAAGTTTCGGTTCAGTGTTCGGGTGATTTTATTATTTTCCGGTATAAAATGGTTATAATAGAAAATAATAGCATTCTTAAGACAGAATGCTAAATAAAATGGCCATTCAGGGGTTAAAAATAATTTTAAAAAAGGTCCAGCAGTAAAGATAGAAGGTCCTTCTATGAAGGTCCTTCTACGTATCTTCATTCAGCAGGACCCGCGATGACGTCACCACGCTTACCACGTGGTGAGCACAGTGACTTAATCGCAGGTCCTTTTGCAGGTCCAGCAGTAAAATGAAAGAAGAGGATACCCGCTGCGCGGTCAAGTGGTTGAGGTGAGTTTTTTTATTGTTTTTAACCCCTGAATGGCCATTTTATTTAGCATTCTGTCTTAAGACTGATATTATTTTCTGTTATAACCATGTTATAACGGAAAATAATAAAGTGAAGTTTGGGTCCCCACTGACATTAATGGGGTCCAGGTTCGGGGTTAAATTCGGGTCAAGTTAGGGTCCCAAACCCGAACTTTGACCTGAAGTTCGGCCAAACCCGGTGAACCTGAACTTCCATGGGTTTGTTCATCCCACTATCCATGTTTAAACACTATCTAAAACTAACCAAATCTCAAAAGGTTCACTCATGTTTACTTTCCAGCTCTCCCTTGCGTACCTTATACCCCTTTTTATTCAAATGGATTTTTTTTTTCTGACATGGGATAACTTCCCCTTTTTTTTATCAGATATATATTAAAAGTTACATTTATTCACGTTTTCAGTGATATGACAAATTTAAAAATAATCATGGTAATTGTTATAGTCTCAGTCATTCATAATAAAAAAACCTGCGCCCTACGTCTCAACCATTTCTACGTCTGAAAAATTTGAACCAGAATAATGGTATAAATACATTGATAAATATTCTGCTCCACTTGAATTACAGTTATCAGCCTGCAGCCTCCACTAGGGGGACCTCAGTGCTTAGGAATTTGTATAGTTACTACTGAAATCAATAAATGCAGTAGAATCTCTATGTGCTGAGCTCCCCCTAGTGGTGGCTAATGGAAAATGCAGTAAATCTACATTACGTTGGGGACAGGAGAAGCAGTTCAATGCCTACTCCCTGGGCATCAGTTGCATAGTTTGCCTGTACGGCAGTAAAGCCATTGTGTCAAACCTGAAACATTTGACTTTCCACGGAATTTGTAAACATTTTTTTTTTTTACATCAATTTACACAAGCTACGATTTTCCCATATATGAGAACCCATTGCTGATGAAAGCGACCAATTAACCTGAATATTTTTCTTGACCCTTCAGTTGTGACTGGGCCCCAATATTTAAGTAAGATTCTGGTCTATTCTGAATGTTATGTTTAGGCTACATCCAATATGGTGCTATAAAATTGGACAGTACCACTTTAAGACTTTCATCAAATCACTGCTTTAGTAACACACGTCCCAATACAGAGTATTTTCCAGTATTTGTTCTCCATATGTCTATTATTAAGCAATTCACCTCTAGTTCCTTGTTCCGCTCTTCTTAAGATATTATATAGTGTTTTTTTTTTTTCTCAGACACTGGCACCTACTGAATCTGCTCTGCAGTCAGTTGCATTCTTTAAGAAAATCATTCTTGAGAGCAATTGCACTTAGCTTTCAAGTAGTGACCAATTGTTATCCTTTTCTTTAGAGATGAGGAATGCAAAATATTCCAAGATTAAATATATCTTCTTGAATGTGCAAACTCTCATCTATTGTAACGGTCAAATCAAGGAAATTCATAATTTTTCACTTATTTTAAATATGAATGTCATCCCCAGTTGGTTATCTTTCAGAATTTAAACAAAATTATACAAAATTATAAATTATAACAAAATTATAAAAAACTCTCTGTGTCCCCCTTCCACAAAACCAAAAGATTGTGCAGGAAGCATCCTCCTGAAACCACCCTTTAAAAAAACAAACAAAAAAAAAAAACATAAGTTGGTATACTCATCATGCCCATAGCAGTCCTTTTCGATTTGCTGTAAATTATGAGTCTGTAATGGCAGTCGGTAGGGAAGACACAAACAGTAACTCATCACTAGAAACCCACCCGCTTTCCCTGCCTACTTGCAGCACAAGCCCTAAGTGGCAAGTCCGCAACTGGTTAATGTTCCCTACCCCACTAAGGTGCAAGACAGACAACCAGGCGGTGATACAGTATGAAAATGAGAGATTGAGTGTAGTCATATAGCCAAGCCCATATAAGAACCAGACAAGAAACACAGGACCAAATCACGAGGTGGAGAGTGGTCAAAAGGAAGTCGAGGTCAAATATATGAATAATCCAAAGGCACACACTGAACTAGAACCAGAGGCACAGGTAGTGAGTCAAGGACTATCACTGGCAAAGATGAATTCTTAGGAGGGGATTTAAATAGAGTCCCTGGATCAGAACCTTATAGGGCCATGGACTAGGCTTCATAGGACATTTTACACATAGTAAATGGGCATCTGGGCTGTCACTGAGCCCACCACCAAATTTCCCCCAGTATACGGACAAAGAGCTGTGTGCTTGATGTTGTGTCTTGTAATCTCAGTAGGTGTCGGATGCTGCTATAAAGCATCTCAACATCCAAACTTGCTAGCTTAGTGGTAATAGTGTACCTGTAATGGCTGCTATGGAGCCTTTGGGGGAAGGGGGCCCGAACATGGACAAAAGATCTGTACCCTAATTACTCTTGGATATCTAGCTGTGCAGCTGAGAAGTTACAATGTTATTATTTCATCATCACGTGACCAGTGGAGGAAAACAGTGCTCAGCCATGCAGAGAAGTGTTGAAGGATCTGAGTGATGTTATCATCATGTGATCAATGCAAGAAAACAGAACCCTTCTGTGCAGAGAAGAAGTGGTGAAAGACCTATTGGATCATATGATGTGGAGGAGAGTTTACTGCTGCTCATCATAACATCCTGGGAGTTGTAACATAGTAACATAGTAACATAGTAACAGTTTATATAAGGTCAAAAAAAGACATCTGTCCATCCAGTGCGGCCTGTTATCCTGCAAGTTGATCCAGAGGAAAGCAAAAAAACACTTGTGTGGTAGAAGCCAATTTTCCTCACTTTAGGGTAAAAAATTCCTTCCCGACTCAAATCAGGCATCAAAATGACTCTCTGGATCAATGACCCATCACTAGTAACTATAACCTGTAATATTATTACCTCCAGAAATACATCCAGGCCTCTCGTGAACTCTTTTAGTGAACTTACCATCACTACCTCCTCAGGCAGAGAGTTCCATAATCTCACTGCTCTTACCGTAAAGAATCCTCTTCTATGTTTGTGTACAAACCTTCATTCCTCCAGACGCAGAGGATGTCCCCTCGTCACAGTCACAGTCCTGGGGATAAATAGATGATGGGAGAGATCCCTGTACTGACCTCTGATATATTTATACATAGTTATTAGTAGAGATGAGCGAGTAGTGAAATATTCGAAAGTTCGAAATTCGATTCGAATAGACCGCGAAATTCGACTATTCGACCGAATATCGAATCCCATTAAAGTCTATGGGAAAAAAATGCTCGCCACTTGGAAATCTCAATTCGACCACTTGGAGGTCACCAAGTCCACCCTGAAACCTCAGAAAAGGATGCCAACACTGCTGGAATGCAACTGGGATAGCAGGGAAAGCATGTCTGGGTGCATATAACGCGCCCAAGTCGCACTATTACGCCACTATCACAGCCTCTCAACAATACACTCCAAACACAATATAACCTCTCTGTAAAGTGAGACCATACAAGGAAACCTTCTTTCCTCTACATTGCCATGGACCCCAAGCCAAACTACACAAAAAAGAAGATAAAATTCTGCACCCCTTAAAATCACGTTGCCTATGACAACCACAGATGGCATAGGCAAAGGGGAAAGCAAATAGACCCCACCCCTAATTGTCATTGTGTGTGTGTGTGTGTGAGATGTGGTCAGACATGTCTTCTTTAAAATGTAAAAACAACTCAAACACATGCAGAAGCCTTAAAATGCCCAAATTGATGGCGCTTGAGATGTCAGTGACCCGACCTGGCCCAGTGTCATGACTAGCAGGTAAAGCAGTGGGGATGTTGAGGGATGCGTAGGACCGCAAAAGGCAGGAAGAGGCCGTGGGCTGGCCAGAGGCTCATGGAAAATTTTGTGGAGGCCCAAGAGGTGAGACGTCTTAAAAATTGTGTGGAGGCTAAAGAGGTGAGACCTCTTAAACATTTTGTGGAGGCCCAAGAGGTTAGACCTATTAAAAATTATGTGGAGGCCCAAGAGGTGAGACCTCTTAAACATTTTGTGGAGGCCCAAGAGGTGAGACGTATTAAAAATTATGTGGAGGCCCAAGAGGTGACACCTCTTAAACATTTTGTGGAGGCCCAAGAGGTGAGACCTCTTAAAAATTATGTGGAGGCCCAAGAGGTGAGACCTCTTAAACATTTTGTGCAGGCCCAAGAGGTGACACCTCTTAAAAATTATGTGGAGGCCCAAGAGGTGAGACCTGTTAAACATTTTGTGGAGGCCCAAGAGGTGAGACCTGTTAAAAATTTTGTGGAGGCCCAAGAGGTAAGACGTGTTAAAATTATGTGGAGGCCCAAGAGGTGAGACGTGTTAAAAATTATGTGGAGGCCCAAGAGGTGAGACCTGTTTAAAAAATTATGTGGAGGCCCAAGAGGTGAGACCTGTTAAACATTTGTGGAGGCCCAAGAGGTGAGACGTGTTTAAAAATTATGTGGAGGCCCAAGAGGTGAGACATGTTAAAAATTATGTGGAGGCCCAAGAGGTGAGACGTGTTAAAAAATTATGTGGAGGCCCAAGAGGTGAGACCTCTTAAAAATAATGTGGGAGGCCCAAGAGGTGAGCCTCTTAAAACATTTTGTGCAGGCCCAAGAGGTGACACCTCTTAAAAATATGTGGAGGCCCAAGAGGTGAGACCTGTTAAACATTTTGTGGAGGCCCAAGAGGTGAGACCTGTTAAAAATTTTGTGGAGGCCCAAGAGGTGAGACGTGTTAAAAATTATGTGGAGGCCCAAGAGGTGAGACGTGTTAAAATTATGTGGAGGCCCAAGAGGTGAGACCTGTTAAAAATTATGTGGAGGCTCAAGAGGTGAGACCTGTTAAACATTTTGTGGAGGCCCAAGAGGTGAGACGTGTTAAAAATTATGTGGAGGCCCAAGAGGTGAGACGTGTTAAAAATTATGTGGAGGCCCAAGAGGTGAGACGTGTTAAAAATTATGTGGAGGCCGAAGAGGTGAGACCTGTTAAAAATTTTGTGGAGGCCCAAGAGGTGAGACGTGTTAAAAATTATGTGGAGGCCCAAGAGGTGAGACGTGTTAAAAATTATGTGGGAGGCCCAAGAGGTGAGACCTGTTAAAAATTTTGTGGAGGCCCAAGAGGTGGAGACGTGTTAAAAATTATGTGGAGGCCCAAGAGGTGAGACGTGTTAAAAATTATGTGGAGGCCCAAGAGGTGAGACCTGTTAAAAATTATGTGGAGGCCCAAGAGGTGAGACCTGTTAACATTTTGTGGGGCCAAGAGGTGAGACGTTTAAAAATTATGTGGAGGCCAAGAGGTGAGACCTATTAAAATTATGTGGAGGCCCAAGAGGTGAGACGTGTTAAAAATTATGTGGAGGCCCAAGAGGTGAGACCTGTTAAAATTTTATGTGGAGGCCCAAGAAGGTGAGACCTGTTAAAATTATGTGGAGGCCAAGAGGTGAGACCTTCTTAAACATTTTGTGGAGGCCAAAGAGGTGAGACGTCTTAAAAATTATGTGGAGGCCCAAGAGGTGAAGACCTGTTAAAAATTATGTGGAGGCCAAGAGGTGAGACCTGTTAAAAATTATGTGGAGGCCCAAGAGGTGAGACCTCTTAAAAATTTGTGGAGGCCCAAGAGTTGAGACTCATTAAAATTTTGTGGAGGCCCAAGAGGTGAGACCTCTTAAAAATTATGTGGAGGCCAAGAGGTGAGACCTCTTAAACATTTTGTGGAGGCCCAAGAGGTGAGACGTATTAAAAATTATGTGGAGGCCCAAGAGGTGACACCTCTTAAAATTATGTGGAGGCCCAAGAGGTGAGACCTCTTAAAAATTATGTGGAGGCCCAAGAGGTGAGACCTCTTAAAAATTATGTGGAGGCCCAAGAGGTGAGACCTCTTAAAAATTATGTGGAGGCCCAAGAGGTGAGACCTCTTAAACATTTGTGGAGGCCCAAGAGGTGAGACCTCTTAAAAATTATGTGGAGCCCAAGAGGTGAAGACCTCTTAAACATTTTGTGGAGGCCCAAGAGGTGAAGACGTATTAAAAATTATGTGGAGGCCCAAGAGGTGACACCTCTAAAACATTTTGTGGAGGCCCAAGAGGTGAGACCTCTTAAAAATTATGTGGAGGCCAAGAGGTGAGACCTCTTAAAAATTATGTGGAGGCCAAGAGGTGGAGACCTCTTAAACATTTTGTGGAGGCCCAAGAGGTGAGACCTCTTAAAAAATTATGTGGAGGCCCAAGAGGTGAGACCTCTTAAAAATTTTGTGGAGGCCCAAGAGGTGAGACCTCTTAAAAATTTTGTGGAGGCCCAAGAGGTGAGACCTCTTAAAAATTTTGTGGAGGCCCAAGAGGTGAGACCTCTTAAAAATTTATGTGGAGGCCCAAGAGGTGAGACCTCTTAAACATTTTGTGGGAGGCCAAGAGGTGAGACCTCTTAAAAATTATGTGGAGGCCCAAGAGGTGAGACCTCTTAAAAATTATGTGGAGGCCCAAGAGGTGAGACCTGTTAAAATTTATGTGGAGGCCCAAGAGGTGAGACCTGTTAAAAATTATGTGGAGGCCCAAGAGGTGAGACCTCTTAAACATTTTTGTGGAGGCCCAAAGAGGTGAGACCTCTTAAAAATTATGTGGAGGCCCAAGAGGTGAGACCTGTTAAAAATTATGTGGAGGCCCAAGAGGTGAGACCTCTTAAAATTTTGTGGAGGCCCAAGAGGTGAGACCTCTTAAAAATTATGTGGAGGCCCAAGAGGTGAGACCTCTTAAACATTTTGTGGAGGCCCAAGAGGTGAGACCTCTTAAAAATTATGTGGAGGCCCAAGAGGTGAGACCTCTTAAACATTTTGTGGAGGCCCAAGAGGTGAGACGTATTAAAAATTATGTGGAGGCCCAAGAGGTGACACCTCTTAAACATTTTGTGGAGGCCAAGAGGTGAGACGTATTAAAAATTATGTGGAGGCCCAAGAGGTGAGACGTGTTAAAAAATTATGTGGAGGCCCAAGAGGTGAGACCTCTTAAAAAATTATGTGGAGGCCAAGAGGTGAGACCTCTTAAAAATTATGTGGAGGCCCAAGAGGTGAGACCTCTTAAAACATTTTGTGGAGGCCCAAGAGGTGAGACCTCTTAAAAAATTATGTGGAGGCCCAAGAGGTGAGACCTCTTAAACATTTTTGTGGAGGCCCAAGAGGTGAGACGTAATTAAAAATTATGTGGAGGCCCAAGAGGTGACACCTCTTAAACATTTTGTGGAGGCCCAAGAGGTGAGACCTCTTAAAAATTATGTGGAGGCCCAAGAGGTGAGACCTCTTAAAAATTATGTGGAGGCCCAAGAGGTGAGACCTCTTAAACATTTTGTGGAGGCCCAAGAGGTGAGACCTCTTAAAAATTATGTGGAGGCCCAAGAGGTGAGACCTGTTAAAAATTATGTAGAGGCCCAAGAGGTGAGACCTCTTAAAAATTATGTGGAGGCCCAAGAGGTGAGACCTGTTAAAAATTATGTGGAGGCCCAAGAGGTGAGACCTCTTAAAAATGATGTGGAGGCCCAAGAGGTGAGACCTCTTAAACATTATGTGGAGGCCCAAGAGGTGAGACCTGTTAAAAATTTTGTGGAGGCCCAAGAGGTGAGCCATAAATATATAAATTTTTATTATTTACGGAGCAATTCTACGGCGGTTAAGGAGGAGGAGGAGGAGGTGGAGGAGGAAATGGCACTTCATACAGATGGCACTTCACTTTTGGCTGCTTTCCACTGTTGGAGAAGCAAAGTCCGGGTCAATCCACTTGCTGTTCATTTTGATTAGCGTCAGCCTGTCGGCACTGTCGGTTGACAGGCGGCTGCGCTTATCAGTTTTAATGCCCCCGGCTGCGCTGAACACCCTTCCTGATAGCACGCTGGCGGCAGGGCAGGCAAGCACCTCCAAGGCGTACAGGGACAGTTCCAGCCACGTGTCCAACTTGGAGACCCAGTAAGTGTAGGACGCCGAGGGATCGGGGGAGGACAGGGTTACGGTCTGCCAGGTACTCCCGCAACATCCGCCGATACTTGTCCCTCCTGCTGATAGCGGGCCCCGCAGCGATGGAAGTTGCACGAGGGGGTGCCATGAACGTGTCCCACACCTTGGAGAGTGTTCCCCTGGTGGCTGTAGGCCTGATAGATGTTGTGGGACTCTGGGAGACCCTCTCCTCTCTGCCGCCAGCGATGGTGGGTGGGAAAATCTCCATCATGTTCTGCACGAGTTCCCTCTGGTATTCCAGCAATCGATTCGTCCTCTCCTCTACCGGAATAAAAGAGGAGACGTTATCTTTATACCAGGGGTCCAGGAGTGCGAAGACCCAGTACAGTTTGTTCTCCACTATCCGGACAACACGTGTGTCCTGGGAAAAGCAGCCCAGCATGAAGTCAGCCATGTGTGCCAGACTCTGAATAGGCATGACGTCACTGCCCCCACCTGAAGGATCACTTGCCATTTCCTCCTCTTCCTCTTCCGCCTCCTCTCCGCCCCATCCGCGCTGAACCAATGGTACGCACACAGCCTGACTGCTACCCTCGCCGCCAGCATCCTCCTCCTCTTCCACATCCACCTCCACGTCGTCCTCCTCGTCCTCCTCATCCTCCTCCTCCTGCAACTGCCACCGTGAAGCAGACAAAAGTGTGGTCTGACTGTGTAGCTCCGTTGCGTCTCCTCCTACCCCCGTCTCCTCTGCGTGCAATGCGTTCTCCCTTATTGCGATGAGCGATTCTTTAAGGACGCATAGGAGCGGGATGGTTACGCTCACTATAGCGTCCTCGCTGCTGACCTTCTTGGTGGACTCCTCAAAGATACGCAGTACATCGCATATGTCTGCCATCCATGGCCACTCGTGGTTGGCAAACTGAGGGAGCTGAGTTGGAGGCACGCGTGGATTCATAATCTGGTACTCCATCAATGCTCTCTGCTGCTCACACACCCTGGCCAACATGGAATAGGTGGAATTCCAGCAAGTCGGCAGGTCGCACAACAGCCGATGTTCAGGCAAATGGAGGCGTTGCTGGAGTTTTTTTAAGCTAGCAGCAGCTACAGTTGACTTCCGAAAGTGAGCGCACAAGCGCCACACTTTCACCAGTAGCTCTGCCAGGTTGGGGTAAGTCTTTTAGAAATTTTTGGAACTACCAGATTAAAAACGTGGGCCAGGCATGGTACGTGATTGAGTTCGGCAAGCTCCAGAGCCGCCACCAGGTTACGGCCGTTATCGCACACGACCATGCCTGGTCCTAGCTGCAGCGGCGACAGCCACATCTCCGTCTGCTGCAATATGGCGTCCCTCACTTCTGGGGCGCTGTGCTTCCTGTCGCCCAAGCTGATGAGCTTAAGCACCGCCTGCTGACGTCTCCCCGCGCCAGTGCTGCAACGCTTCCAGCTAGCGGCTGAGGGCGATGTTAAGGCAGAGGAGGAGGAGGAGGAAGAGGAGGGGGGTGTATCAGAACCCATGCTGGCAATCTTGGGGCGGGGGTGGTAGGTAGGCCGTCTCTGTTGCGACCCCGTCCCCGCTTCCACAACATTCACCCAGTGTGCCGTCAAAGAGATGTATTGTCCCTGGCCGCAAGCGCTTGTCCACGAGTCGGTGGTCAAGTGGACCTTTGCGCTGACTGCGTACCTCAGGGCACACCTGATGTTACGCGACACGTGCTGGTGCAGGGCGGGGACGGCACTCCGGGAAAAGTAGTGGCGGCTGGGGATGGAATAGCGAGGTGCGGCAGCCGCCAACAGGTCGCGGAAGGCCTGCGTCTCCACAAGCCTAAACGGCAACATCTCCAGGGCCAGCAGTTTGGAGATGTGGCAGTTTAAGGCTTGGGCTTGGGGGTGACTCGAGGCGTACTTCCGCCTGCGGTCGAACGCCTGCGAGATGGACAGTTGTTGGGACGAGGAGTGTGAAGGTGCAGGCGAAGAGGCGGGGGAAGGGGAGGCTGAAGGAGAAGGCCCCAAAGTAGTCGAGGGCAGAGGCAGATGTGGAGGTGTCCTGGCTGGAGGTCTGGACCGCAGTGGCAGCACACAACAAAGGGGAAGAGGCAGTGGCAGCAAGACCGGGCGCAGGTTGGATTGCGTTTGCTCTCTCCCACTCAGCCCAGTGCTTGAATTCCAAGTGACGCCGCATGCCTGAGGTGGTCATATTGCTCTTCTCAGAGCCCCTACTCAGTTTTGAGTGGCAGAGTGTGCAAAACCGCGCTCAGTTTGTCATCCGCACAAAACATTAAAAAATCTCCACACCACAGAAGTACGAGGCCTCGATGGGGGAGCTTCGCGCGACTGCCCGCCTGACCGGAACAGCTTCGGCCCTGCTGGCTGTGGCCTCACTTCTCTGTCTGGACTGTCCTCTGCCTGTGGACATCCCTCTGCCTCTGGACATCCCTCTGCCTCTTGCTGCCTTTTTCGGTGCTGCGCAGACCACCACCTCTCCACTACTTTCCTCGCTGGACATCACCCCTGGCCAAGTGGGGTCTGGTCTTTACGTCATCCACCACCTCCTCTTCCACTTCCTCACTCTGCTCCTCCTGCTGCCACTGGACATTCTAAACAGCCTCCCTTGATGGCAACTGCGTCTCATCATCATCATCGCTCATGATAACAGATGCTGGCTCAGGGTCCACATCAGCAGGAAGGATGGCGAAAACTCAAGTGTTTGGGCATCACTACAAACAAATTCCTCTGCTAGCTCCTGGGATTCTTCCGGCACATCTGAAAAAGGACCCGAAAAGAGCTCCTGGGAGGGGTCAAATGGTGGGATGACTCTGTTGGCCAGGTGTGGAGGAAGGAGGGTCAGAGTGAGACTGTGTGGATGACTGGCTGGTGGACAACTGTGTGGAAGCGCTATCGGCTATCCATTGCACCACCTGTTCAACCTGCTCAGGCCTCAACAGCGGTGTAACCCGCCCCCTGCTTAACTGTCCCATAAAGGCAGGGATTCTGGATGAGCGGGATCCTGGCTGACCCTCACCAGCACGCATTGTATCCCCACTGGCTTCAACAAGGCCCCCCAACAGCATTTCCGCGCCCCCGTCCTCGTCCACGTCCGATTCCGCTAGCCCCCCTCCGCATTTTTTTTTTTGTTACAATATTTGCCTTCACACAGTACAGTTATTTAAGGCCTATATAATATAGTTCAAGGTCACAGTTGCCAATTATAAGGCCTATATATTTTATATTTCAAGGTACACAGCCGTGTACTAACTTTTCAGACGGTGGTATTAACACCAGGTATTTAAATAATTTTGCAAGAGAACGCACAGTACAGTTGCCAATTATAAGGCCTATATATTTTATATTTCAAGGTACACAGCCGTGTACTAACTTTTCAGACGGTGGGGTATTAACACCAGGTATTTAAATAATTTTGCAAGAGAACGCACAGTACAGTTGCCAATTATAAGGCCTATATATTGTATATTTCAAGGTACACAGCCGTGTACTAACTTTCAGACGGTGGGTATTAACACCAGGTATTTTAAATTAATTTTGCAAGAGAAACGCACAGTACAGTTGCCAATTATAAGGCCTATATATATTTTATATTTCAAGGTACACAGCCGTGTACTAACTTTTCAGACGGTGGGTATTAACACCAGGTATTTAAATAATTTTGCAAGAGAACGCACAGTACAGTTGCCAATTATAAGGCCTATATATATTTTATAGTTCAAGGTACACAGCCGTGTACTAACTTTTCAGACGGTGGGTATTAACACCAGGTATTGTAAATAATTTTGCAAGAGAACGCACAGTACAGTTGCCAATTATAAGGCCTATATATTTTATAGTTCAAGGTACACAGCCGTGTACTAACTTTTCAGACGGTGTATTAACACCAGGTATTTAAATTAATTTTGCAAGAGAACGCACAGTACAGTTGCCAATTATAAGGCCTATATATATTTTATAGTTCAAGGTACACAGCCGTGTACTAACTTTTCAGACGGTGTGGTATTAACACCAGGTATTTAAATTAATTTTGCAAGAGAACGCACAGTACAGTTGCCAATTATAAGGCCTATATATTTTATATTTCAAGGTACACAGCCGTGTACTAACTTTTCAGACGGTGGGGTATTAACACCAGGTATTTAAATAATTTTGCAAGAGAACGCACAGTACAGTTGCCAATTATAAGGCCTATATATTGTATATTTCAAGGTACACAGCCGTGTACTAACTTTTCAGACGGTGGGTATTAACACGAGTATTTAAATATTTTTGCAGAGAACGCACAGTACAGTTTGCCAATTATAAGGCCTATATATATTTATAGTTCAAGTACACAGCCGTGTACTAACTTTTCAGACGGTGGGTATTAACACCAGGGTATTTAAATAATTTTGCAAGAGAACGCACAGTACAGTTGCCAATTATAAGGCCTATATATATTTTTATAGTTCAAGGTACACAGCTGCGTGTACTAACTTTTCAGACGGTGGGTATTAACACCAGGTTATTTAAATAATTTTGCAAGAGAACGCACAGTACAGTTGCCAATTATAAGCCTATATATATTTTATAGTTTCAAGGTACACAGCCGTGTACTAACTTTTCAGACGGTGGGGATTAACACCAGGTATTAATAATTTTGCAAGAGAACGCACAGTACATGTTGCCAATTATAAGGCCTATATATTTTATAGTTTCAAGTACACAGCCGTGTACTAACTTTTCAGACGGTGGGATTAACACAGGTATTTAAATAATTTTGCAAGAGAACGCACAGTACAGTTGCCAATTATAAGGCCTATATATTTTTATAGTTCAAGGTACCACAGCCGTGTACTAACTTTTCAGACGGTGGGTATTAACACCAGGTATTTAAATAATTTTGCAAGAGAACGCACAGTACAGTTGCCAATTATAAGGCCTATATATATTTTATAGTTCAAGGTACACAGCGGTGTACTAACTTTCAGACGGTGGGGTATTAACACCAGGTATTAAATTAATTTTGCAAGAGAACGCAACATACAGTTTGCCAATTATAAGGCCTATATATTTTATATTTTCAAGGTACACAGCCGTGTACTAAGTTTTCAGACGGTGGGTATTAACACCAGGTATTTAAATTAATTTTGCAAGAGAACGCACAGTACAGTTGCCAATTATAAGGCCTATATATTTTTTATAGTTCAAGGTACACAGCCGTGTACTAAACTGATCAGACGGTGGGTATTAACACCAGGTATTGAAATTATTTTGCAAGAGAACGCACAGTACAGTTGCCAATTATAAGGCCTATATATTTTATATTTCAAGGTACACAGCCGTGTACTAACTGATCAGACGGTGGGTATTAACACCAGGTATTTAAATTATTTTGCAAGAGAACGCACAGTACAGTGCCAATTATAAGGCCTATATATTTTATATTTCAAGGTACACAGCCGTGTACTAACTTTTCAGACGGTGGTGTATTAACACCAGGTATTTAAATTATTTTGCAAGAGAACGCACAGTACAGTTGCCAATTATAAGGCCTATATATTGTATATTTCAAGGTACACAGCCGTGTACTAATTTTTCAGACGGTGGTATTAACACCAGGTATTTAAATTAATTTTGCAAGAGAACGCACAGTACAGTTGCCAATTATAAGGCCTATATATTGTATATTTCAAGGTACACAGCCGTGTACTAACTTTTCAGACGGTGGGTATTAACACCAGGTATTGAGAAATAATTTTGCAAGAGAACGCACAGTACAGTTGCCAATTATAAGGCCTATATATTGTATATTTCAAGGTACACAGCCGTGTACTAACTGTTCAGACGGTGGGTATTAACACCAGGTATTTTAAATTAGTTTGCAAGAGAACGCACAGTACAGTTGCCAAATTATTAAGGCCTATATATTTTATAGTTCAAGGTACACAGCCGTGTACTAACTTTTCAGACGGTGGGTATTAACACCAGGTATTTAAATTAGTTTGCAAGAGAACGCACAGTACAGTTGCCTTATAAGGCCTATATATTTATATTTCAAGGTACACAGCCGTGTACTAACTGATCAGACGGTGGGTATTAACACCAGGTATTGAAATAATTTTTGCAAAAAGAACGCACAGTACAGTTGCCAATTATTAAGGCCTATATATTGTATATTTCAAGGTACACAGCCGTGTACTAAGTTTTCAGACGGTGGGTATTTACACCAGGTATTTAATAATTTTGCAAGAGAACGCACAGTTACAGT
>ONZH01028131.1:0-30652 GCA_900303285.1 Rhinella marina | reverse complement strand
TCACGACAAATTTTTATGTGCTTCGCCTGCTCCTGCACTGTAACTCGGTCACTCTGTAGTCACAGCCATACAGGGCCACGCTAAATTTTAATGTGCTTCGCCTGCTCCCGCAGTGTAACTCGGTAACTCTGTAGTCACAGCCATACAGGGCCACGCTAAATTTTTATGTGCTTCGCCTGCTCCCGCAGTGTAACTCGGTCACTCTGTAGTCACAGCCATACAGGGCCACGCTAAATTTTTATGTGCTTCGCCTGCTCCTGCACTGTAACTCGGTCACTCTGTAGTCACAGCCATACAGGGCCACGATAAATTTTATGTGCTTCGCCTGCTCCCGCAGTGTATCTCCGTCACTCTGTAGTCACAGCCATACAGGGCCACGATAAATTTTTATGTGCTTCGCCTGCTCCCGCAGTGTAACTCGGTCACTCTGTAGTCACAGCCATACAGGCCCACGCTAAATTTTTATGTGCTTCACCTGCTCCCGCAGTGAAACTCGGTCACTCTGTAGTCACAGCCATACAGGGCCACGATAAATTTTTATGTGCTTCGCCTGCTCCCGCAGTGTAACTCGGTCACTCTGTAGTCACAGCCATACAGGGCCACGATAAATTTTAACGTGCTTCGCCTGCTCCCGCAGTGTAACTCGGTCACTCTGTAGTCACAGCCATACAGGCCCACGCTAAATTTTTATGTGCTTCACCTGCTCCCGCAGTGAAACTCCGTCACTCTGTAGTCACAGCCATACAGGGCCACGATAAAATTTAACGTGCTTCGCCTGCTCCCGCAGTGTAACTTGGTCACTCTGTAGTCACAGCCATACAGGGCCACGATAGATTTTTATGTGCTTCGCCTGCTCCCGCAGTGTAACTCGGTCACTCTGTAGACACAGCCATACAGGGCCACGCTAAATTTTTATGTGCTTTGCCTGCTCCCGCAGTGTATCTTGGTCACTCTGTAGTCACAGCCATACAGGGCCACGCTAAATTTTTATGTGCTTCGCCTTCTCCCGCAGTGTAACTCGGTCACTCTGTTGTCACAGCCATACAGGGTCACGCTAAATTTTTATGTGCTTCGCCTGCTACTGCAGTGTAACTCGGACACTCTGAACGAGTCTGACCCTGGGGCCGCTCATGTACTACCCACACCGAGGATTGCGGGGCCTACCTCGGTCACGGTTTCTCAGACTTATTATGCCTCTTCCTCCAACCCCTCCTCCTCCCACTCTCAGTTACCATCCGTGGGCATGGCGCCTTCAGTCGGTAGCACTAGGCGCAGCAGCAGTGCCGTGGGTAAGCGCCAGCAGGCGGTGTTCAAACTGCTGAGCTTAGGTGACAAAAAGCACACCGCCCAAGAGCTGTTACAGGGCATCACGGCTCAGACCGATCTGTGGCTGGCACCGCTGAACCTCAAACCAGGCATGGTTGTGTGTGAAAACGGGCGTAACCTGTTGGTGGCTCTGCAACTCGGCAGACTCACACATGGGCCATGCCTGGCCCACGTGTTCAATCTCATAGTTCAGCGGTGTTTTTGGTGTTTCGCCTGCTACCTCACTCTAACTCGGTCACTCTGTTGTCACTGCCATACAGGGTCACCCTACATTTTATTTGTGCTTCACCTGCTACCTCACTCTAACTCGTTCACTCTGTTGTCACCACCATACAGGGTCACGCTAAATTATATTTCTTTTTCGACTGCTACCTCAGTCTAACTCGGTCACTCTGTTTTCACCGCCATGCTGTGTCAGGGTTAATTTTTGGGTGGCTCACCTGCTACCTCATGTAACTTAGTCACTTGTTGGTGTCACCGCCATGCTGTGTCAGGCTTATGCCTGCGTCGTGGGGTGGGGGATAGGAAAGCAGTGCCAGCATGAGTGATGGACCTTCGTTGCACCTAGTTGGGTGCTTCCCTAAAACGTGATGGGCATGTGCCTTGCCTTTCTTGGTTTGGGTGAGCACAATTGCCTTGAGGGTCACCACCAGGCTGTTGCCCGAGAATTTGGGGTAATGGTGGGATTAGGCAGCCTCAGAGGCATCCATGCATGCTGCCCCTGCTGTTTCCTCTCCATTTCCGTGGTGTTTCCATCATTTTCTGAGGTTTCCAGGTTTTCACCCAGCCTTCCCTAGGCAGAGCCTTGGTCCCCTGCAAAAAATGCTCGAGTCTCCCATTGACTTCAATGGGGTTCGTTATTCAAAACGAGCACCCGGGCATCGGGAAAAATTTGACTCGAATAACGAGCACCCGAGCATTTTAGTGCTCGCTCATCTCTAATTACTAAGTATAATGTCTCCCTGCTTTCTTTAAAGTTTTAATAAGTGCTAACAAAGTGGCCAACCCCTTTAAATACGAATCTTGTCAGAAATTCGGCAAATATTTGGCGAAGCAAATTTTGAATGATTCGCTCATCTCTAATTGCAATCTAATTTATAGTGTGAGTTCCCAGCTCCCTCTATCTTGTTTTGAGAGAATGAATGTTTTAAAATGGATACTTTACCTAAACTATTATAGTACTTTATCACCATTTTTTAGCAGGATCAGATCTTTTTCATTCATCATGATTAGCCAGGGAAGTTGGGTAGTCATCAGATCTGCCTTTTACATGGATTGATAATTTGGCCAATTAACAAGGGTGAGCACTTGTAAATACACTTGTTCCCGAAAACCGAACTGTGTAAAAGATCCTGTTATCACCTGATCATCAATCACTAGTTCATCAGATGATTGTGAATGTGTCACGCGAGGTCGGCGTCGCGCTCCCTCTGCACGACATCGCCGGACCTCTCCGCCCCCCTAGAGACGAGCAATAGGGAATTGAAGTGCTGGTCTTGTCAGCCAGCACTTCATGAGTTAATTCTCTGTTTGGGTTTAGGGTTGCTGATCACACCACATGGCTACTTTACATATTGTTTGGACAGCTTGCTCCGCCTCAGGTCATGTGATGCTGGCCACATCACATGATCCTGGGCGGGCTATTTAAAGATGGCAACTGCCTCACTCAGATGCCTGTGATTAGTCTTCTGAGATCAGTGCTGTGTGTTGGACCTTGCTTTTGGATTATTGGTATATTGGATTTTGGCTTCGGACTTAGACTACGCTTTTGCGATTCCCCTCGGTATTTGACGTGACCTCCTGTTCTTGACTTGGCTTGCTGACTATTCTGCTATTGTGTTTGTTCTGTCTGTGTTCGTCTTTCCCTGTGTTCCCTTCTCTTCCCTGTGCACGTACTCAGCATAGGGACAGTCTCCAAGTTACGGTTTTGCCGCCTAGGGCATCTACTGTAAGTAGGCAGGGAAAGAGGTGGGGTTCAGACAGGGCACACTATCCCTTGTTTCCCTGCCGTGACAGAATGAGTTTCGACCAGCACCTAAAATCATCATTTCTGGGCAGCAGATCATCCTATATAAACAGAGATCTGCTGCCCAGAAACAATGAAACTGTATGGGAACAAGTGATTTATGCAGAAATCCCATGCCAATGCAGCTATTATTTCCCTGATACAGTCAACTATCACAAATGTTTTGTTTATTCTCAATTATTGCCTGCTACTGTAAGTCAGTGTTTGTAAAAGAGCCTTTATAGTCCTTTTACACAGACTGATAATCAGGCTAATTATTATGGATGAATGTTTTTAGAAGCAGTTATTCCAGATAATTGGACTGTGGAAAATGTGCCAGCGATCACTTGATAAATGAACATTTGTACATTGGATGATCATGCCTTTCAGCTGGTACCTAAAATGATCATTTCTAAGTAGCAGATTGGCCTGCTCAATGATTTTATAAGGGAGCAAGGAATTGCTATAGTAATCATTTGTCCTCAAAGTGGAGGTGAATGCTGCAAGTAAGTCAAAAAAGGGGATTTTGCAGCCACAAAATGGGATATTTGTAATAGCATCTTAATCTCTAATTGTGAGAGATATAATACATTATGGGAAAAAAGGGTGAGGAACAAAAAAACAATGTGAGAAATGGAAAAGTAAAGGGGGGAATGAATGACAACAAGAAAGCATTTAAATCACTAAAAAAGGAAGGTAACGAGGAAGCAGCCAAGCAGGAGACAGAGAGACTTATTGCCAAAGAGAGTAAAACTAACCCCAAAATATTCTTCAATTATATAAATGGTAAAAAGTTTAAACTGGAAAGTGTTATGCCTTTAAGGAGTGATGAGGAGGAAGAAGTAGAGGGTGATGAAGAAAAAGTGAATCTAAAAAATATTTTTTTCTCCACTGTATTCATTTAGGAAAATGAACATTCAGATGAAATGCAGAGTGTCAAATCAAATTCTACATTTAAAGTAGCCGGTCTGACCCAGGAAGAAGTGAGGGCGGATTAAAAACAGAAAACATAGATAAATCACCTGATCCGAATGGCATACACCCAAGTATCCTAAGAGAATTAAGTAATGTCATAGAAAGACCCTTATTTCTGATATTTAAGGACATTTTATGATAAAGTCTGAGACTCTCAGCCAATATATTTTGCACTTACCGTATTTTTCGCTTTATAAGACACACTCCCCCCCCCCCTCAAGTGAGAGGGAAAGTGGCTGTGAATCTTATAAACAGAATAGAGCAGTATTACATGGCCGGCACATCGCAGGCCGTGCTGTGCTGCATAGCATAACTGCTTGCAATGTGCCAGTGAGATGTAAAGCGGCTAGGGGCTGCTTCATACACTTTATAAGCGATGGCTGCTCTGAAGGAGGCCCGGCTTAATGAACTTCAGTGACTGTGCCGGGCCCCCTTCAGAGCAGCCATCGCTTATAAAGTGTATGAAGCAGCCCCTAGCAGGGCTGCTTTGCTAAACTACTATAGCTCAGTCACACTCCGGCTCTGGCCCCGCCCACTTCATTAATGTGAGGGAGCTGCGCTGCCGGCCTGCCTGCTGCCTGCATGGATAGTGAGTTCTGAAAAGTGATTAAAGCTATTGTAGTTTAGCAAAGCATCCCTGCTAGGGGCAGCTTCATACACTTTATAAGCGATGGCTCTAATAACTGGGGCCCAATGTAATGGGGTCAGATCCCCCCATAACAGTCATCCACAAATCCCCAATAAGTGTCCTCGACAAATCCCCATAACAGTGCCCTCCACAGATCCCCCAATAAGTGTCCTTCACAGATCCCCCTATAGGTGTCCTCTACAGATCCCCCTATAAGTTTCCTCCACAGATTCCCCCATAACAGTGTCCTCCACAGATCCCCCATAACAGTGTCCTCCACAGATTCCCCATAATGGTGTCCTCCACAGATCCCCATAACGGTGTCCTCCACAGATCCCCCATACCGATATCCTCCAAAGATCCCCCATAACGGTGTCCTCCACAGATCCCCCATAACAGTGTCATCCACAGATCCCCCATAACAGTTTACCATCCACAGACCTCCCATTAGTTCAAAATCCACCAAAAGCACACCATTTGGTTAAAAATATTTTATTTTCTTAATTTCCTTCATAAAAATCTAGGTGCGTCTTATAATCAGGTGCATCTTATAAAGCGAAAAATACGGTATATTGTGTATTTTTGCCCCGCCTATCCCATAGCAAAGCTATGTGTTGTCACAAGGTTCTAAACCTCATTAGCCTGGGCAAACGAAGCCACACCGGGGAGGAACTGCGTAGCATCATCAATAAAGAAATCAAACACCACCTGTCTCCTTGACAACTGGAGATATAAACGTATGGCCCAAATTTTTTATCTCAATGTCACCTGGTTCCTCAAATCTTCCACTGAACTGCAAGAACTGTTAAAAATTGTCGAGGAAATAAATCACGGAAAAAGGTGCACTGCAACGGTAAACGCAATTGATAATATATGGCTAAACCCTCACGCTGATGTTAAAATGAGACTTTCACCAATATATTCTTATATCAAGAACATACCGGAGTCCGAGCACCGCGTCAAGGTATCTCAGAGTGGCACGGGACCTAACGCTAACCTACCTATGCCGTATGGGGAATTACGGAAGGAGCATACAGGCTGACACAAAGCGACCAACTCCTAGTTACCTCCAGCGTGAGATCACACATCCAATGGGAGGAGGGAGGAGACTGTGAGTCTCACCTACCAATGACTCATGTGACTTAGGCTGCACAGGTGCACCAGAATGTTACCATAAGATTAGAGCTGAGCGAGCACTAAAATGCCACCCAAAAATTTAGCCTGACGCAGCATGGTGGTGACAACAGAGTGACCGAATTAGACTGAGGTAGCAGGAGGTGAAGCACGGATGGTAATTCGAAGGAGGAGGAGGAGGGGTTGGAGGAAGAGGCATAGTAAGTCTGAGAAACCGTGACCGAGGTAGGCCCCGCAATCCTCCAAGTGGGCAGTACATGAGTGGCCCTAGGGTCAGACTCGGTCAGAGTGACCGAGCTACAAGACGGTAGCAGGTAGAGCACATAAAAATTTAGCGTGGCCCTGTATGTGGACGTTGAGGGCTTGTGCATGTAGGTGGGCTGAACTTTTTTTCTGCTTGCGCTCCAACGTCTGCTGTAATGACAGCTGAACGTTGCGCAGGGACACATTGGTGGACAGTGTGGAGGATCATGGAGGCGAAGGGGTGGTTTTCCGGCGGGAGGCGCTCGTGCCGGGGTCCTGGGCTGGGGGTTGACTCGCAGAGGCAGTGTGTGACACAGGGGAAGGAGCAGTGGTGGGACCCGCATGAGGGGAACGGACGGCCTTGGTTCCATAGTGTTTAGCACTCATATACCTGCGCATGCTGGTGGTGGTTAGGCTGGTAGTGGTGGAACCCCCACTTAAAAATTTGGCATCAACTGGTACGGCTGTCAACATTGAGCTTGAACTAGTGGGGCATGTGTGGTATCGACTCTTCTCAGTTTAAAATCATATACGTCCCCTATCTTGGGACCATATATTTTATGGATTTTTTGGATCGAACAAGGAAAAGGAAAAAGAGCTTGCTCTGGCCAGGGGAGTGTCTTTTCTACTGCAGCTAAGGGGACGTGTCCATGCTCTGCCTATCACAGGTAAGGAGCCAATTAAAAGAAGTACCAAAAAAAATCTGTTCTTCTTATCAGTTCAAAATCTAATACGTCCCCTATCCGGGTAAATTGTTTTGGAGAGAGGGCCTGTAGGTGGGGGGCAGGCTGGGGGGAAGGAGGTTGAGCTGGAAGAGCCAGAGGAGTGCCCCCTTGGCTAGCGTGTGTGGTGCTGACAACAGCCGGATGGAGTTCGAATGACGACGCAGGATCCCAACGTAAAAATTTAGCATCAACCAGTATGGTTGTCAACTCTGAAATTTGTCAAGTGGGGCATGTGTTGTATGCATTCTTCTCAGTTTAATACCGTATACGGCACCTATCCGGAAAAATAGTTTGGAGAAAGAGAAAGAGAGGAAAAAGATGTATTTTAAGTGACGTTCGGTATAGATCAGTTAAAGAGAAAGAAAGGATTTTATGAAATGGATTTGTAACACTGAGAGCAAAAGAACATATTTTTTACGTGACGTGCAGTATCGATCACTTGGAGAGAAAAAGGGGAATGTGCAGACTTGGGCTGCTATAGTGCAAACCACTATGGCGGTGACTACAGAGTGAGCGACTGACACTGCGGGAGCAGGCGAAGCACATCAAAATTTATTATGGCCCTATATGGCGGCGGTGACAAAAAAATGAGCGAGTGACACTGAGGGAGCCCAGAGGAGAATATAGGAAGAAATCAGCTGTCATCATGGCTTCACTCACTCCTCTCTATGTGTCTTTCAGACAGGCGCGCTTCGGCACCAGGACGTCACGTATGTGGGAGGAAAGGGGTGTGTCCAGAAGTTGGCGGAGCTATTCAGATAGGTAGGCCGAAGAAGAACATGATGGTGGGGACGGCCTGTCTCTCCAGTCATCGGCGAGAGAGATACAGCAGTAGTGCTCCTGAATTGTGGCCGGGGCCTGGAGACTATCTCCTTGAGAAATGCTCAGGGTGGCCGAACGCCGGGCTTACATCAAGTTTAGTATCTGTTCTTATCAGTTGCTGTGGCTGTTGGTGGTAAAGTGGTGAGCATAGCTGCTTCCCAAGCAGTTGACCCGGGTTCATTTTCTGTCTATTGCATTATGTGGCCCTGCGGAAAAATTGATTGGAGAGAGAGCCTGTAGGTGGCCCTCCAGAAAAATTGTTTAGAGAGAGGGCCTGTAGGTGGACCTCCGGAAAAATTGTTTGGAGAGAGGGCCTATAGGAGGCCCTCTGGAAAATTGTTTAGAGAAAGGGCCTGTAGGTGGACCTCCGGAAAAATTGTTTGAAGAGAGGGCCTGTAGGTGGACCTCCAGAAAAATTGTTTAGAGAGAGGGCCTGTAGGTGGACCTCCAGAAAAATTGTTTAGAGAGAGGGCCTGTAGGTGGACCTCTTGTGACAAGCGCAAAGCATCCGACTTGATGCTGAGCAGTGAGTTTTTCAACAGGCAAAGCAGCGGGATGGTGAGGCTGATAATGGCGGCATTGCCGCTGACCATCTGTGTTGACTCCTCAAAGTTGCTCAACACCTGGCAGATATCAGACATCCACGTCCACTCCTCATTTTAGACTTGAGGAATCTGAGTGACCTGACTACCAGTTCTGGTGGAAGTTGACATCTGGCAGTCTACAATCGCTCTGCACTGCTGGTAAACTCTGGATAACATGTTTAATTTCGAATTCCATCTTGTGGGCACGTCACACAACAGTCGGTGAGCGGGCAGTTGTAGGCGGCGCTGTGCTGCCCTGAGAGTTGCAGCATCTGTGGTCGACTTGCGGAAATGCGCACAGATGCGGCGCACCTTGTTGAGAAAATAAGACAGCTTGGGGTATGTCTTTATTAACCGCTGAACTATGAGATTGAACACGTGGGCCAGGCATGGCACATGTGTCAGTCTGCCGAGTTGCAGAGCCGCCGCCGTTGTCACACACAACCATGCCTGGCTTGAGGTTCAGCGGTGCCAGCCACAGATCAGTCTGCGCCGTGATGCCCTGTAACAGCTCTTGGGCGGTGTGCCTTTTGTCACCTAAGCTCAGCAGTTTGAGCACCGCCTGCTGGCGCTTACCCACGGCACTGCTGCTGCGCCTAGAGCTACCGACTGAAGGTGCCGTGCCCACGGATGGTAATTCGGAGGAGGAGGTGGAGGAGGAGGAGGGGTCGGAGGAGGAGGCATAGTACGTTTGAGAGACCGTGACAGAGGTAGGCCCCGCAATCCTCGGTGTGGGCAGTACATGAGGGGCCCCAGGGTCAGACTCGGTCCCAGCCTCCACCAAGTTAACCCAATGTGCAGCCAGTGAGATATAGTGTCCCTGCCCGGCAGCACTTGTCCACGTGTCCGTGGTTAGGTGGACCTTCTCAGAAACAGCCTTGGTAAGGGCACGGATGATGTTCTGTGACACGTGCTGGTGTAGGGATGGGACGGCACATCGGGAAAAATAGTGGCGGCTGGGGACCGAATACCCAGGGGCAGCCACCGCCATGAGGTTGCGAAAGGCCTCGGTCTCTACCAGCCTATAGGGCAGCATCTCCAGGCTCAGCAATTTGGAGATGTGGACGTTTAGAGCTTGGGCATGTTGGTGGGTGGAACTCTATTTCCTCTTGCGCTCCAGCGTCTGCTGTAAAGACAGCTGAACGCTGCGCTTGGACACATTGGTGGACACTGTGGAGGATCGTGGAGGCGAAGGTGTGGTTTTCCAGCTGGAGGCGCTTGTGCCGGGGTCCTAGGCAGGGGGTTGACTAGCAGAGGCAGCGAGTGACACAGGGGAAGGAGCAGTGGTGTGACCCGCAGGAGGTGAACGGCCTTGGTTCCATTGAGTGGGGTGTTTAGCACTCATATGCCTGCGCATGCTGGTGGTGGTTAGGCTAGTAGTGGTGGCACCCCTGCAGATCCTTGTGTGGCACAGGTTGCACACCACAGTCCGTCGGTCATCCTCACTTTCTTTAAAGAACCTCCAGACTTGCGAACATCTAGGCCTCGCCACGGGAGCTTCACTACGTGAAACAGTTTCTGC
The DNA here is from genome assembly GCA_900303285.1 of Rhinella marina. Lineage (NCBI taxonomy): Eukaryota > Metazoa > Chordata > Amphibia > Anura > Bufonidae > Rhinella > Rhinella marina. The sequence goes on along the minus strand of ONZH01028131.1, from coordinate 20,688 downwards.
TGATGCACCAGCTCTGGCCCTGCTTCTCCCTCTGCCCACACCACTGCCTCTTCCAACCTGTTCTGGTTTAGCACTCGCCTCCGCCTCAGAAACACTGTCTTCACTTGGCTTATCAACCCAGCTTGGGTCAGTCACCTCGTCATCCTCCGATTCCTCAGTCTGCTCCCCCTTCTGACTTCCTGCCCTGACAACAACTTCACCACTGTCTGACAACCGTGTCTCCTCATCGTCCGACACCTCTTTACACACTTCTTCCACTAAGTCAACATTGTCATCATCATCACCCACAGACTGCGACAGTTGGAAAACTTGGGCATCGGGAAAGAGGTCAGCAGCAACCTGAGAAGTGGTTTGTTACTCTGGGAAGGGTCCAGAAAACAGTTCCTCAGAGTATGCCGGATCGCATTCCAAATTTTCCTGGGAGTGGGCAGACTGGGGGGAAGGAGGTTGAGGTGGAGGAGCCAGAGGAGTGCTCCCTTGGGTATCGTGCGTGGACTGCATGGAAGACTGACTGGTGGACAAATTACTTGAAGCATTGTCCGCAAACCACGACATCACCTGTTCGCACTGTTGTGGTTTCAACAGTCCTCTACTACGTGTCCCTGTAAGTTGAGACATGAAGCTAGGGAGTGTAGCTCTGCGGCGTTCGCCTGCTCCCTCATCAGCAGGTACTGTCTAACCCTGCCCAGGACCACGGCCTCTGCACCCTGCAGTAATTGAATGCCCGCGCCCACGCCCTCGTCCTCGACCCTTAGCCCTGGGGTTCAACATTTTCTGTATATAAGTGTATTATATGTACAAAAAAAAATGGGCCTGCTGTACTGAAACCCACAAACTTGTTCAATCTGAACAAGAAAATATATAGGTGGATAAGTTAGAGAAAAATTACGTATGTTATTACGTACCGTGTAGTATGAAGCAATTACACTGAAACTATTAGATTAGGCAGACTTGGTCTGCTTAAGTGCAACCCAGACAAATGTCACACAGAGATTTTTCTAATGTAGCTGTATCAGTGAGAGCAAAAGACCTTTTTTAATTACGTGACATACAGTATAGGTCACCTGGACAGAAAATACGGATTGTGCTTTGTATATAGGTGGATAAGTTAGAGCTAAATTACGTATGTTATTACGTACCGTGCAGTATGGAGCAATTACACTGAAACTATTAGATTAGGCAGACTTGGTCTGCTTAAGTGCAACCCAGACAAATGTCGCACAGAGATTTTTCTAATGTAGCTGTATCAGTGAAAGCAAAAGGCCGTATTTGATTACGTGACGTACAGTATGGGTCACCTGGACAGAAAATACGGATTGTGGTGAGTGGACAGCTGAACTGTGACACACAGAATGGTTCCACACAGCTGTATGAAATGGATTTGTATCACTGAGATAAAATCTATAATCCTCCCAAGACTTATTTTTATCTCTCTTCTGGTATTCTCCCCACACTATTGTCTAAAAGATATCTCCAGTGCATCCTCCATCCTCCTCACTACAACAGTATATGAGACCCCCCATACATTATCAACTTTCTAGAGCAACCAGAAAATCCACCAAAACCTACAATAAAACTAGCTGCAGAACAATATGAGCATCATCTATCCTTACCTATTGCCTTCTTCATCTTTACCATATGGATTGTATGCCTTTGCAAGCAGGGTCCTCTTCCCTTCTGTACTAATCTGTCACTAAGTTACTTCATGCTAATTGTAATTGTTATTTTTTTATTATACATATATAAACCCATTTCTATATGAACAGCACACTGAAATTAATAGCATTATTATCCCTATTAAATGACTACAAGCAAGGATCTTGGCACCTGTCAAAATGGATATAGAAAGTATATACTTTCCACTATAAAAGAGAATAACCTTTATTTTCTGAAGCATTTCTTAAGGTTTCACATACAAATCAGAGTGTTTGTTGATTTCCCTAGGCTGTTGATTGCATACAAGATACAACCAATTAATACATCACTTTAACTTTTTATCATGTGTAGACACTATGTAAATTCCATGATTATATATCTTTGGTTTATAAATTAGCAAACAAAAAGGAACTTCCTGCTGGTGGACAAATGAAGTATTTACCTCTAAACAAACCAGGATAAATTATTATGCTGTTTTTTTCCCTCTGACATAAATTAATATTCTCTTGTCAGTGGAAGTAGCCCAAGCTACTCATTATCCCTTCTCAATCTGCTCTAATTTAATTAATTACTAAATCTAGAATGCTCAGGTTCATTAGTAAAACCTTTCCAGATCTACATGATTTAATAGAATCACACACCCAAGTAATATTTATAATTAACACAACACACAGGTATTATTCACCAGCACTCTACTTACAATCAGTTATAAGGTTTATTGAGTGTTCTGCACAAAGAAGAGGGTGTTAACGAAAAATTGTTTTTTAGATTAGACCATAATGATGACTATATGATTGGATTCACCCAGCAGAAGTACATTTAGGAGAATTTTAATACCTTGCATCGCCCCTTCTGTTACTAGATGCAGCTATGCATATGCATCAGTGATATGGTAAAAAATATTTTCTGCCAACAGCCACCACTAGGGCTCCTTACATATTAATTTATACAGCTATCATTCCGTTCATTGTTTTTGTTTGTTTTTTGTTTGTTTTTTTAAATTTGTATGAAGTAAGCTCCCCTAGAGGTGGCTGTAGGCTACCAGATTTTTTTCATTTCATTTTTAATGGGTACAATTTTTAGATAATATAATGGATTATAAAATCAATTTGTTTATATCATTATTTGATATTTGAAAATATTTTTTCACAAATGTAGCTTTTGCCTACGGTATGTGCGCTAAAATATGCTAAAAAACAATGGAAGACAAATTAGAATGTATAAAAACATGAAATGGAGACCCAATCTGGCCCCAAAGGCATGTATTAAATTTTAAACATTTATTTAAAGGGTTTGTCTGATTTCAGGACCAAACCGACCAGCATATGCGATCCACTTTTAGTAAAGATAGATAATAGAAAATAGATCATATTTACCTGACAGAGCCGGTTCTCCCAGCAGGGGTCTGCGCACCCGGCTGCAGTAGTAACATCTTCTTGAAAAACATGAGACCATTGCAGCCAATCACTTGCCTCAGCAATGCAGTAAAGAGGCCAGTGACCAGCTGCAGTGGTCACATGTTGTCAAAGTGACATCACCAAGTCAGCCAGGAACCAGAGAGAACCAGAGTAACAGAGCAGGATCTGTTTGGTAACTTGGTAACAATCAGTAACAATCTATTCTTTACTGCATGCAGATCACTCCTCCACCACCCTTCTGAAACCAGACAACCTCTTTAACCCCTTCCCAACATCTGTCATACATATACAGTGCATTGAGAAGTGACTTCCCCACAGCCGCCACACAGGTAAAGCACGATGATCAGGCAAGTGCAGGAGCTTTGCCCGCCTGATCAGCATCATGGGTCCAGCTATTATTGACAGTCTGCCTCTGTTATATACACCGGCATCAGTGAATACACCATGCCGGCGATTTAACCCTCTGTATGCCCTGTAGACCCCCTGGGTTTCACAGGCAAACAGGCTGTCAGTGTCACATGTATTGTAATGTATAGTAGGGGGGATCAGACTCTGAAAAGTTAATTCCCCACAGTGGGACAAAAATAAATAGTAAAAAAAAAAAATGTTTTTCATAACAAAAAGAAAAAGGTTTCAAGTGAAAAAAATGCCTCTTTCACATAATAAACACATATAAAGTTGTAAAAAATAGAAAAGAAAGAAAACCAGACATATTAGGTATCGCCGTATCCATAATGATCTGCTCTATAAAATTATCACATGATCTAGCCCTTCAGGTGCATTCTGTTAATCTAAAAAAAGTTATCAAAACAGCCATTTTTTGTTACCTTGCCTTACAAAAAGGGTAATAGCCAGTGGTCAACAATTTTACCAATGAAAACATCAACTCATCCCACAAAAAATGAGCCCCACACAAGACAATTGGCAGAAAAATTTAAAAAAATATGGCTCTCAGAAACTGATGGCACAAAAAGGATATTTAAAAAAAATGCTTTGTGCGAAAGTGGTAAAACATGAAAAGAAAAATATAAGATTAGTATCTTGGTAATTGTACTGACCAGCAGAATAAACATACAGTAATGTATCTTTTTTCAGCACGGTGTTTGCCCCAATAACAAATCCCAAAAGGCAATGGCAGAGTTGCCTTATCCTTATCCTGCTTCCCAAAAAGTGAAATAAAAAGCCATCAAAAGGTTGGATGTATCCCATAATAGAACCAATGATAAAGCTCATTTGAAAGAAAAATAAAACGTATGGTTGTCTGAAAATGGCTGTACTGGTTTAATCAATAGCAACATGGCATCCGTAACCATTCCAACAAAATCTGCCCTCCAAAAACCATATGGCACTCCTTCTCTTCTGATCCCTGCTGTTTGGTCAAACAGCAATTTACAACATGTAGGGTGTTGTCATGTTCAGGAGAAAATTCTTAACAAAATTTGTGGTGCTTTTTCTCCTGTTACCCCTTGTGAAAATAAAAAAAATGAGCGTTTATGCAACATTTTATTGGAAGTAATTAGAGATGAGCGAATCTATTCGATGCTTCGTAGATTCGTTTCAAATCCTCCATTTTTCTTACTCCGAAGTGAATCTGGATTTTGTCAGATTCGCTTCGTATTATTCATAAATGTTCTTAAAATTTTGAACGCTCATGCTACGTACGCTACGTACGCTACGTACACATTCTTCTTGCCCCCTCCCCCGGCCCTCCGAAGCGGGAAAATGACAATATGCCTGTCACGAGGGGGTAGACAAGGGTAGTGTGCCCTGAGCTAACCCCTCCTTCTCTCCCTGCCTACTTGCCTCAAACGGCCCTAGGTAGCCGCGGACAACCACGAAGGCGGTCCCTACACTGTATAGGTGCGCAGGAAGGGAGAGGGTACACAGGGACAGACAAAACACAGACGTAACAAAACACAATATAGAATGGTCAGCTAGCCGGGTCAAACACAGGAGGTCACGTAAATACCGAGGGGTCAAGCAGAGAGAAGTCAAAAGTCCAAAGTCCGAAATCCAAATCCAAGTAAACAATCCAATAACTGAGAACGCACAAGCACTGATCAATGGTGTAAGCAAATCACAGGCATTTGAGTGAGGCAGTTGCCATCTTTAAATAGCCCGCCCAGGATCATGTGATGTGGCCAGCATCACATGACCTGAGGCGGAGCAAGCTGTCCAAACAATATGTAAAGTAGCCATGTGGTGTGATCAGCACCACATGGCTAAACCCAAACAGAGAATTAACTCATGAAGTGCTGGCTGACAAGACCAGCACTTCAATTCCCTATTGCTCGTCTCTAGGGGGGCGGAGAGGTCCGGCGATGTCGTGCAGAGGGAGCGCGACGCCGACCTCGCGTGACAGTACCCCCCCTTCACGAGGGGCCACCGGACCCTTACCAGCGGGAGCAGGCTTATCGGGATGCTGCAGATGGAAATTCCGAATGAGAGAGTCGGCATGCATCCTAGTCAACGGCACCCAAGATCTGTCCTCCGGTCCAAATCCCCTCCAGTGTACGAGGTACTGGAAGGAATTACGGACCCTCCTCACATCCAAGATTCTGGCAATCTCGTGTTCTACCCGTCCCGCTACCTCAACCGGAGGTGGAGGCTGTTCCTCAGGACCAACAGGAGCAACGTAAGGTTTAAGCAAGGACACATGAAACACATTATGGACACGAAGGGAGTCGGGCAAGCATAACTCAAACGAAACCGGATTGATCACCTTGGTGATCCTGTAAGGACCAATATAACGCGGTGCAAACTTGTAAGATGGAACCTTCATATTAAGATTCTTAGTGGATAACCACACCTTATCCCCAACCATAAAATTCACAGCCTTAGACCTCTTTCTATCAGCTTTAACCCTTTGAACCTCTTGGGCCTTTTCCAGGTTCGATTGAACCTGTGCCCAAACTGTGCACAGTTCCTGGGAGAAATCATTAACCTCTGGGACAACCGATGTAGATGGGAAAAAGGAGCCAAAACGTGGATGGAAACCCATGTTACAAAAGAACGGCGACACTCCAGAGGACGAATTGACACGGTTATTAATGGCAAACTCAGCCAGAGACAGGAATCTGACCCACACATGTTGGTTGTCTGCCACATAACATCTAAGATATTGTTCAACAGATTGATTGAGACGTTCAGTCTGACCATTAGTTTCTGGATGAAAGGCTGATGAAAAGGACAAAGAAATGTTAATCTTATTACAGAACGCCCTCCAGAACCTAGACACAAACTGTACCCCTCTATCAGAAACGATATTCTCAGGAACACCATGCAGTTTAACAATATTATCCATGAATATAGATGCCAAGACCTTAGCAGAGGGTAATTTACACAAAGGAATAAAATGACACATTTTACTGAACCTGTCAACTACCACAAAAATCACAGTCTTACCCTCCGCGCATGGCAAATTCGTGATAAAGTCCATGGACAAATGTGACCAAGGTCTACTAGGTATGGGTAAGGGATGTAACTCACCCATAGGTCGTCTCTTAGAATTCTTGGACCTGGCACAAGTGTTACACGCAGTTACAAAAGCTTGAATATCCCTGGAAATCGATGGCCACCAATACTGCCTCGAAATCAACTCCTTAGTGGCATGGATACCAGGGTGTCCACATAAAACAGAATTATGACACTCACCCAGCAGTCGTAAACGCAAATGAGCCGGCACAAATAATTTGTCATTGGGGGTACCAGTAGGAGCGAGATGCTGTCCTGCCGAGATCTCAGAAGCGAGGTCAGGTGCGGTGGCGGCCACAAAGATCTCAGCTGGAAGGATGGGTTCCGGAGGGGCGTCAGGAGGTTGATACGCCTGGAAACTTCGGATAAGGCGTCCGCTTTAACGTTCTTGCTTCCGGGTCTGAAGGTAACAGAAAAATCAAACCGGGTGAAGAACAAATCCCACCTCGCCTGCCTAGGGTTCAAACGTTTAGCGGACTCCAGAAACAATAAATTCTTATGATCCGTGAGGACCGTGACATGGTGTAATGCCCCTTCTAAAAAATGACGCCATTCCTCAAATGCCCACTTAATTGCCAATAACTCCCTATTACCGATATCATAGTTCCTCTCAGCAGGCGAGAACTTGCGGGAAAAGAAGGCGCATGGCTTAAGATTAGTTAAGGTGGAAGATCCCTGGGACAGTACAGCCCCCACACCGTCTTCTGATGCGTCCACCTCAACCACAAAAGGCCTACTCTGATCCGGCTGGATTAGCACAGGAGCATTAGTAAAACACCACTTTAACCTTTCAAAGGACTCAATAGCTGCAGGAGGCCAATTACCCAGATCAGCTCCCTTGCGGGTAAGATCAGTAATTGGCTTGACCACCAACGAAAATTTTTTAATAAATTTGCGATAAAAGTTCGCAAATCCCAAAAATCGTTGGAGCGCCTTCAGGGAGGACGGTCGCACCCAATCAAGGATGGCCTGCACCTTGACAGGATCCATTTTGAACGAGAAAGGGGTCAAAATGTATCCTAAAAAGGCCACCTCCTGAACACCGAAGATACATTTCTCCCCTTTGACAAAAAGCTTATTTTCACGCAAAACCTTCAGTACCTGTCTGGTGTGGGAGACGTGGGATTCCCAATCAGCAGAGAAAATAAGAATATCGTCAATATAAACAATCATAAATCTCCCAATAAATGCTCTGAAAATATCATTAACAAAATTTTGGAAGACGGCGGGTGCATTACTCAACCCAAAGGGCATTACTAAGTACTCATAATGACCTTCAGGGGTGTTGAATGCCGTCTTCCATTCGTCTCCCTCTCTGACTCTGATCAGGTTGTATGCCCCCTTCAAATCTAATTTAGAGAACCAGCAGGCACCCTGAACCTGATTCAGTAAATCAGGGATAAGGGGCAGCGGGTACCTGTTCTTAACCGTGATCTTGTTTAGTTCCCGGTAATCAATACAGGGCCTCAATCCTCCATCCTTCTTGCCAACAAAGAAGAAACCTGCCCCCATTGGAGAGACTGAAGGCCGAATGTGACCCTTGGCCAGGCTCTCCTTAAGATAATCCCTCATACATTGTCGCTCAGGAGTGGAGAGATTATAAATGCGGCCCTTGGGATACTTGGATCCCTCCATTATGTCAATGGCACAATCGTACTGCCGGTGAGGAGGAAGGAAATCAGTCTCCGACATGGAGAAGACATCCGAAAATTCTCTGATAAATTCGGGTAGGACGAGAGACTCCGCGGTGCCTCCTAGCTGCAGTACAGATTTGCAACAATTGACACAATCATGTCCCCATTTTTCTAATTCACCTGCTGGCCAGTTGATCACAGGGTTGTGAGCCTGTAACCATGGCAGCCCTAACACGAGGTCAGCAGGTAAATCCTTTAAAACCAGAAAGGAACAAGTCTCAGAATGGGAGATTCCCACAGTTAGGGTGACGTCAGGAGTACAAAACTCCACTCTCCCATTGCGCAATGGGGTGGAGTCGAGGGCCACAATTTGAATAATCTCCCTTAGAGGGACTATCGGTATACCCACTGATTGTACAAAATCGAAATTAATAAAATTAGCAGCGGAACCACAATCAACAAATGCTTGACCAACCCCCTTAAGTTGATCATAGGTAACAGAGATAGGTAGTAAAATTTTTCTCCTTACCACCGCTGGAGTTACCTTACTCCCCGCTGGGGATCTCCTAGAGGGCGGAAGCTTGGGACACTGCTGGAGCCAATGGTTCATCTCACCGCAGTAAAAGCAGGCTCCCTTCAGACGTCTCTGTTCCCTTAAGGTTCCTCCTAACTGCATGGGCTCCTCCGGAACCCTGGTGGAAGATGGACCTGGCATAGGATTCTCAGGCAGGATGGCCACAGGAGGAGTGCTTGACCGTTCCTTCCGTCTCTCTCTCACCCGACGGTCCAACCTGACTGCTAGGGTCATGGTCGCTTCTAAGGAGTCAGGAGTAGGATAGCCCACGAGAAGGTCCTTCAGTTGGTCAGAAAGCCCTGCCCTAAACTGGCTTCTTAAAGCCGGGTCATTCCAACCAGAAGAAACACACCACCTCCTAAACTCCGCACAATAATCCTCCACAGGACGGTTACCCTGCCGAATGTCCCTGAGCTGGGCTTCAGCAACAGCCGTCAAGTCAGGCTCCTCATACAGTAACCCAAGAGCCCTGAAAAAGGCGTCCAACGTCTGACGGCTAGGGGAGTCTGGGGGTAACGCAAATGCCCACTCCTGCGGATCACCCTGCAGCAGAGAAATAATTATTTTGACCCGCTGCTGCTCGGTGCCCGAGGAATGAGGACGTAGATCAAAATAGAGCTTGACACTCTCCTTAAAGGAATTAAAAAATTTTCGATCTCCAGAAAACCGATCCGGCAGCTTAATATGAGGTTCCACACTAGGATTGGAAGTGGAAGGGGCCACTACTGAGGAGGATAGTAGCTGCTCCTGATGTTGGAGCCTATCAGCCAGGCCCTGCAGAGCTTGAGCCATACCCTGGACCTGCTCCGTGAGGGCCCGCAACTGATCCATAAGTTGGGCCTGTGATTCTGTCACGAGGGGGTAGACAAGGGTAGTGTGCCCTGAGCTAACCCCTCCTTCTCTCCCTGCCTACTTGCCTCAAACGGCCCTAGGTAGCCGCGGACAACCACGAAGGCGGTCCCTACACTGTATAGGTGCGCAGGAAGGGAGAGGGTACACAGGGACAGACAAAACACAGACGTAACAAAACACAATATAGAATGGTCAGCTAGCCGGGTCAAACACAGGAGGTCACGTAAATACCGAGGGGTCAAGCAGAGAGAAGTCAAAAGTCCAAAGTCCGAAATCCAAATCCAAGTAAACAATCCAATAACTGAGAACGCACAAGCACTGATCAATGGTGTAAGCAAATCACAGGCATCTGAGTGAGGCAGTTGCCATCTTTAAATAGCCCGCCCAGGATCATGTGATGTGGCCAGCATCACATGACCTGAGGCGGAGCAAGCTGTCCAAACAATATGTAAAGTAGCCATGTGGTGTGATCAGCACCACATGGCTAAACCCAAACAGAGAATTAACTCATGAAGTGCTGGCTGACAAGACCAGCACTTCAATTCCCTATTGCTCGTCTCTAGGGGGGCGGAGAGGTCCGGCGATGTCGTGCAGAGGGAGCGCGACGCCGACCTCGCGTGACAATGCCCCCTCAAGAGCGGGCCCACCGGGAACTAACTATTTGCACGTATAGGGAGTGAAGACTCCTCCCTTATTACTCCGCCCTCCTCTCCAGTTCAAGCCAGCACTGAACAAGATCCAGAGTCAGACCACAGCAAACAGCATGGTGAAAGAACTGCGACCCAAGTGAGGAGAGATGGTCTTTGGGGACGTGTACCCTGAACCACCGCCCGCTCCAGAGCGGAACAACTATGCAAGAGAGTCTCACCGGCTCCTGACTCCATATTCGCCTTGCTGGCTGGTCCGGCAGAGTTGGCTGGTGCGGCGGAGGCGGCTGGAGCGTCCACTTCGCCGCCAAGGAGGAGAACAACACCTTCCATTTGGCAGAACCCGATTGTGCCAGCATCGGTGACGGCCCATGCCCAGACCCTATGGGACTACAAGAATGCAGTGGAAGACTGGATCATCCAGGTACTGGACCATCCAAGGCCGGGAGACCCTACACTGGAGCGGCAAAAGGGAACCGTCCTGTGGTTTTCTGTGGAACGAGGCTCTGGCGTCCTGGCGGATGACGAGAATGGCAAGGAGTACTTTGTGGGCCGCAGGTCAGTGAAACGGCCGTACCTGCCCCAACCTCGTCACAGCCTGTACGTGGGGGATCAGGTCGAATACACCCCCATGGCATCCCTAAAAGGCCCCTTTGCTACCGGGGTAACGTTATTATCAAAGCCCCTGGTACCTACATTACTACCTGAAGTTTGGCCGGAGGAACCACCAGGCAAAGTACGAGTGCGCTGCCTTCAGGAGTCACCAGATGGCACCCTCCGTTTCAGAGAGAAGCCACAGCTGGAGCCTCTGATCCCTGGACTGCCAGTGCCACCACCATCACAGTCCTTTCAGCTGAATCAGCTGACTACTTCATCGTTTAAGTTCCAGTCCAAGCAGGAGAATCTGGAAAAGTAAAGGCGCAAGTGGCTGTAGCGCTCACCAGCGTGACCACCACCCGGACCCGGTCAAGTCTGACTTCTGGAAGAAGAGGGCAGTGGAGTTCCACCACGGCAGTGAGCTTGGCCTACAGGAGGCAGGAGCGTCCTCTGATGTCATTCAGCAGTAGCTCAAGCGAGGAGAACTTCAGGTCCCTCATCTGAGGAACTCTACTACTGGCTGATTTAAAGGATACTTCAGGAGGACCAATGGGAGCCACACCATGGACTGCACCTGACTGGTGAGAGCTAGTTGGCACTTGTTTTGTTTAGTTTGTATTGCCCCCTGTTTGACTCTCACCCAGATGGACATGGCTTGTCAGGCCTCCCCCCCATTCTGCAGAAAATTCCTATTTGCGCCTAAGCACGCCTATTTTCCTTTTACCCCCCTTCTCAGGTTATTTGGGAGCCCCCTTTGCAAAGAGGGTTCTCTATTTGCTGCTATTTTATATTAACCATGTGGATTACATGTTACCTGTTTGGATTACAAAATTACCTCACGTGGATTACAATTGAATTTTGGACTGTGTTCCAGTGTTTTATCATGCCAAGGAGCCACGAGGAGAGACTCAAACGTATATCTGAGCCCTTTATGCTTGCAAATGTGAAATTGCACTAAAATGTTTGCACAATTGTCTTTGCTGTATTTTAGCAATAATGTTTTTTATAGGTTCAGCAACGTTCAAGCACTTTAGCCCATTGTGTGTATTCTTTTTCAGGTACTGCAATGTGTCCTATTATGCACTTATTGTACAGTATTTTTTAGTAAATTATGCACTTAGCCGGATAGCTAGCACCTTACTTTTCTACCTCATATGGACTGCCTCTAAAGACTGTACGCCGCGGCCTAGCCTTGTGCGTATGACGCAATCGCAAGTCAATAGTACGCTAGGGATTCGTACACACTTTGTACGCTAAAGCTTACGTATTGCATACTTTTAACAACACTGACTGTATGTTCGGAATTTGTGTAGGAATGTTCGCAAAACCACAATTATTTTTGAACGCAACTTCGACCGAATAAATTCGTATTAGGAACAATAAAACCATCCAAGCGAATTTTGGATGATTCGCTCAGCTCTAGAAGTAATGAAAATTTTCATGTACAAGTGTTTCTAAATTCTATTAAAAGCCTGTGAGGTCAAAGTGGTCAGTACACCCCTCAATGTAGTTTTCAAAAATGGGGTCACTTTTTGGAGATTCTACTGTGGGGGTACCTTAGTATGCCTTCAAATGTAACATGGCACCCAAAAACTATTCCAGCAAAATCTGTCCTCCAAAAACCATGTGGCATATTTCTAAAAACTGCAGAATCAGGGTAATAAATATTCAGGTTTGTTTGGCTGTTACCTAGAGATGAGCAAAATTTTAAGAACATTTATGAATAATACGAAGCAAATCTGACAAAATCCAGATTCGCTTCGGAGTAGAAAAAATGGAGGATTCAATACGAATCTATGAAGCGGCGAATAGATTCGCTCATCTCTACTGTTAACTCTTTCTGCCTTACAAGAAAAAAAAATTGATGGAAATGTAAATCCGGAAAAAAAGTGAAAATTTGAAATTTCACCTCCATTTCCCCTTAAATCATGTGAAACATCTAAAGGGTAATGAATGTTTATGAATGACTACTTTATGAGGTATCACTATATATCTTAAAAGCAGAGAAATTCAAATTTAGAAATGTCCACATTTTCTGTATATTGGATTTTTTTAATACATAAACATATTGACTCAAATTTACTTTTAACGTGACGTACGGTGTGTCACGAAAAAACAACTTCAGAATAACTTGGATAAGTAAAAGTGTTCTAAAACTATTACCAAATAAAGTGACATGTCAGATTTGTAAAAAAATAGGCTGTTTCAGGAAGGTGAAAAATGTCTGTGTCCTGAAGGGGTTAAAGGGGTTGCCCGCGTTATTTTTTTGTTATTTGTATGTTTCTAACTAATTAAAGGCACTTACTGCATCTACAGTGGCTGCTTTCTCAGATTTCACTGAGTGTCACACGACCTGTGATGTCAGCTTCTCTCCCTGCTCTGATGAGGTTTCATGCGCAAGCCTGAGAGATCAGATATGTTTCTGTACACAGACGACACTGTGCTGGCCATGCCCCCCTCCACTGACTGAGCTGCTGCTGTCTGTTCTCTCCCTGGAATATTCAGGAAAAACTGTAACCTCTTCAACAGCACAGAATCAGGGCTGAAGGCTTTACTGAGTAGCTTCAGGCAGTGAGGGGACAAATGCTGGGCACAGGAGCTGACAGACTAGAGGAGTTCTGCAGAGTATTGCACAAGAACAGGTAGGGAGAAGATCCATTGTCTATCAACAGTGTCATTGTACATCTGGGACTTGTAGTCCTACACAATGCATGATGCTGAGTATCCTAGCAGGTAGACATGTCACTCAGGGCAGCAGTGTTTTTCACTCCCTTTGCAGAGAAGGAGGAGGGTCAAAGATTGTTGTTATTGCAGGTAAACAATGGGGCAGAAGAGAACCAGGGAAATGAAGAAATATACCGTGTTTCCCCGAAAATAAGACAGGGTCTTATTTCTTTTTTTTCTTCGGAAAAAGGGTTAGGGCTTATTATTGGGGTAGGTCTTATTTTTGCCCCCACTGAACATATATGTCATTTTTGGCCCCTCTGAATATATACTAGTATGTCTTTTTTTTTTGCCCCGGGCCCCTGTGCGCACAACAGACAAAAAATATGCTTACCTACACTCCGCTCCGGACTTCTTCTTCTCTCCCAATCCTGTCATCCGGCGTGCGATGTACCATCTCGTCAACCAGCGTGATCCCGCAAGACCTGGCGCTGAGGTCATGTCTCGCGGGATCATCACAGGGGAGATGTCTTGCAGCGCCGGATAGGGTATAGGTGTGTGTATAGAGGTAACTAACTGCGCAGGTAGCGTCACTAAAATCACTTGCGGGGCTGGCTAAACCCCCCCCCCCTGCTGGCCTCGGACCATAACCCTATTCTCAGTCTATCCTCAATGTACCTAGGGCTTATTTTTGGAGTAGGGCTTATATTTTAAGCCTGCTCCAAAAACAGGGCAAAATAGCACTAGGGCTTATTATTGGGGTAGGTCTTATTTTCGGGGAAACAGGGTATATATTTTTGCCTAAAACTTGCTTAGCTTAGTTATATATTGTTGTCCATCAGATTTACAGTGCTATATATATTTTTTTTTAATAACTCGGACAACCGGTTTAAGGGAACACAGTATATGTTTTGTGCTATATTCATCTGATAAAGAATTCACAAAGGATTACTACATCAGTTCTTGAATGGATAATGAATTAGAACTAATATCAGGAATGCAATAAATGCACATGAAGTATCAGGAGCAGAAAAATCAAATTGTATTTTTAGAGTTTTAATTAAAATTATATTTTTAATTAAGCAGTACATATTGTGATCAAATAAAGTATATTAATAAATGATGAGGAGAAATTATTTTGTGTCCTCTGCTCCATAAATTTAAAGCATAACATGTAGACACAACTATTTTGAGAGCTGAAAACGATTTCTAGAAGCCGTTTTTTTATGTATGCAGCATATACTCTACACAATTGTAAATACATGTATTCTTGTGAATGCTAACACTGACGAAAAGAAGCATAGAAGCTTATCCCCTTATCCTCTGTTCTGTATTATCTCCTGAATAATTCAGTACCTATAGTCTGCCCAAGTTCAATTCATTGTCAAACACACTCAAGTTTAGTGTGAATCACATTAGAATGAAAGTTGAATTTTTTATGAAGGATTATGTAGTGCAAAATGTGTTGTGTTCTCTAAGGTGCGTTAAGTCCAAGTAAACCAGATTTCAGTACGAAAATGTCAACACCTGAGGTTTTTTTTTCATTCTTTGAATAAACACCTTGTGTGCCCTACTTTTATCCACATTAAAATATTCAATATACGTGCAAGAGCTATCGTGGAAAATGTTTCTCTGTTTTGAAGAAGCAAAACGTTTACTACAAAGTGATTTTTGCATAACATATTTTATTAAAATATCAGTTCTTTTAGCTTTTGCTCAACATAATCTTAATAGTATTTTAGCAACCACTATATACAGTATTGCATCATTTAAAGGGGTTGTCCCACAAAACATATTCTATAGTTTTCAAACCAGCATCTGCATCTGAATACTTTTGTAATTGCATGTAATTAAACATTTTGCATAGTCACTGAGTTATTCAATAAAACGTATATGTACAGCGCCACCTGCTGTTTGTTGTTTTTGTTCTGCTCACTGAGATGGCCGCACATGCTTAGTTTTATCCTTCAACTGCCTCCTGAGCTGTGATAGGGAGAGCTGAGACACGTTCCCTTAGCTGCAGCATGAAAAGACACTCCCTTTATGCATCTAGCTTGATATAAATCTAGCAGAGCAATGAATGGTGAGACCTCTGGATCCATGTGAGCAGGGCCGGATTGGGACTGAAATTCAGCCCTGGCATTTTGAAATCAAAGAGGCACACATGCCTCGACTTTTTAAAGTCACAGCTAACCCTTTTAGAGGCCCTAAAAATTATTAAAATATAATAATTTAATAAACGTAAACCACACCAAACAAGGTAAATAAACCGCCCCCTGCAGAGAGAGATGGAAAAGCTATATCTCCTGATAGGGTACGGGTCTAGAACTCAAATCCGGACTGATCAAAATTTTTGATATGTCTCTGTGACATGTCAAAAGTCTTTCAGTTCATCAGTGGCCCTATTACACAGATTGATGTGTAAAGATCCTTTTACACGGGCCGATTATCGGCCGAAAAAGCGTTCCTAGGAACGCTAGTGCCGATAATCGGCCCGTGTAAAAGTGGCCCTAATCAGCCGACGAACGAGCAAAACGCTCGTTTGTCGGCTGATTGGATCTTTTGGTTTGTACAAAAGATCCAATCTGTCGGGCGCACATCACCCTGTGTAAACAGGCGATGTGCGCCTGACAGTATGGAGCTTCCCGGCCGCACGAGTGATACAGCGATCACTCGTGCGGCCCGGCGCTCGATTCATCGGGCCGTGTAAAGGCTCCCTGCATGAGCACAGATGTCGCTGATCGGCACTCGGCCAGGGAGACACATTGGCCCGTCTAAAAGGGCCTTAATAGTGCCCTTAGATGTTCAATGTATGTTTATTATATGTTTCTGGAGGACTACAACTCCCAGCAGGTCCTGAAAGTTTATGATTGTCAGTGCATGCTGGGAGTTGTAGTTCACTGGGGGGGGCACGTTTAATAACTTTATTTTTTACACTACAGCCAGTGAACCAACCTTCCCAGCCTCCCTGCTGGTTTTTCAGGTTTCTTTAATGTCTGTCCGTCTCACTAGCTGCTCCTCTTCCTGCTGTGAAAGCCTGACCCGCCGCTGCGTTGACTCACTGACTGGAGCTGTGAGCACGGCGGCGGGGCGGGACCTGCACAGCCAGGAAGGAGCCTCTAGCAGTGAGAAGCTGCTTCTCCATTGACTGCTGTGGCCACCGTGAGGAGGTAAAGATGCGCCACGCAGCAGGGAGGGGTACAGGAGGCCCAGCGATTGGCCGAAGCGGGCGGCAATAGGATTAAAGTGCGGCGTGCAGATGCAGCTTCAGGGGGAAGATCAGGGGCGTAGCTAAAGGCTCATGGGCCCTGGTGCAAGAGTTCAGCTTGGCCCCCCCCCTCCTCAGCGCTGGTGCACCTAGCTTTTCTGCCGGCCAAGTCAAAAATTGAAACCCCCCCCATGCCAAATTCTCACCCTCACCTTTTCCCTCCTAACATTCGTATCGAATCTTGGGATTTTTCAGCTGCGAAGCGAATCCGAATATTAGGTGATTCTCTTCGCTTTTGTACGCATTCGCTACGTAGTGTGTCCTATAAATTATACGCTATTCTACGTATAATTTAGTTACTCTATACGCTGTCGCGTACGAATTCAATTCAGCGATGCAGACTTTTCCCTGTTAGTTACTCTATACGCTGTTACGTACGAATTTAATTCAGCGATGAAGACTCCTCCCTGGTAGTTCCGCCCCTTTCGCCAGCGCGGGAGGATGACGAGGCAACTCAGGAAATTAAGTTGCGCATTTGTGCGCCTCATCCCTTTTTCCCCCTTTTCAGGTTATTTGGGGAGCCCCTTGAAAGAGGGTTTTTTAAGGAACCTTTGCTGTTTTTTTTTTACCCATTTGGATTACAATTTTACCTATGTGGATTACAAATTGCGACTGAGTTTGGGACTCTGCTCCAGTTCTATGACAAGCGTCAGAAGAAAAGAGACTTAAATGTGTCCGTGAGCATACTAGGTAGGTGATATTTAAAATTTTTATATTATACCTATAATAATGTATTTGCACTTTACCATATATATGTCTCAAATATTCTGCCTCTGAGGAGTGCACGCCGCGGCCTCTCCTCGTACGTGCCTGCGTATTACGTAATCGCTTAGACAATAGTACGCTGAGATTCGTAAGCTATTTGTACGCTCATGCGTACGTCTTCTAAGAAGTTGCGTACATTTTGTAAATGAACGTTCGTTATTAGTGAGCAAATGTTCGCTAATAGCACATAATAACGTATATTTTGTACGCAAATACAACAAATCTATTTGTCGAATATACGAATTTTAGGAAAAGTTTGGCAAATGTTCGGCGAATAATTTTTTGAATGATTCGCTCATCTCTAATCACTACAGAACATACAGGGTAAGGCTACATTCACACGACAGTTATTTTTGCAGCCTCCGATCTGCATATTTTGCGGCTCAGATGCAGACCCATTCACTTCAATGAGCACTGTCTGCTGTCCGCATCTGTATGTCCATTCCTATTTTTGTCCATTTGCGGACAAGGATAGGCATTGTTACAGTGGATCTGCAAAAAAAAGGATGCCATACGGAACATCATCCTTTTTTTGCGGATCCGCAATTTGCAGACTGCAAAACACAATGTTCATGTGAATGTAACCTAATACAGCCCCATACCTCTTACATCCAGTATAATACAGCTCCCCATACCTCTTACATCCAGTATAATACAGCGCCCCATACCTCTTACATCCAGTATAATACAGCGCCTCATACCTCTTACATCCCGTATAATACAGCGCCTCATACCTCTTACATCCAGTATAATACAGCGCCCCATACCTCTTACATCCAGTATAATACAGCGCCCCATACCTCTTACGTCCAGTATAATACAGCGCCCCATACCTCGTACATCTAGTGACATCTCCTCTGATGTAGATCTTTTCTTTCCTCATCTTCTCCTTTCAGACCAGACACCATTTTTCAGCCATTTCTCATCTCTGCAGTTTGACAGAAAAAAATCTTAGTTTACTACTAGAGATGAGCGAATCCTAAAAGATTCGGGGATTCGGTATTCGGCCCGAATCCCACCGCGGAATTTGTGGATTCGGGCCGAATCACAAATCCCATTAAAGTCTATGGGAGACCCCAATATTTTTGCAGGGGCCAAAGGTTCTGCACAGTCAAGTTTGCCCCAACATGTGAAAACCTCAGAAAATGATGGAAACACCTTGGAAATGGATAGGAAACACCAGGGGCAGCATGTAGGGATGCCTCTGAGGCTCCCTAATTGCACCATTTTTTCAAAATCTGGCCAATAGTCTGGTGATGACCCCAAGGCAATTTTCAGGGACACGGTAATGGTGACCCACTTAAAAATGCTGCCTGACAACCTGGCGGTGAACCCTTGATTGTCTGTCTTTCAATAAGATTGCAGTGTAAAGCATGGTGGTGAGCCTCAGTAATAAGATTGCAGTGTAAAGCATGGCGGTGAGCCTCAGTATGACTTTTTAGATGGAGATTGCATGTGGTCACGTACTCCCTGGAACCCCATAGTCACCCCTTCTCTGATGTGCTACCCCAGAACATTCTCTGCCCCAATTCGCAAGACCTTTTGCAGTCTCAGTGTGCTGACAATTGGGATTTACCAGTGTTGTCTGAGGAGGTGGTGGACAATGGCGAGACACAGGTGTCGGGGGGGAGGTGAGCCACTTAAAAATGCTGCCTGACAACCTGGCGGTGAACCCCTGATTGTCTGTCTTTCAATAAGATTGCAGTGTAAAGCATGGTGGTGAGCCTCAGTAATAAGATTGCAGTGTAAAGCATGGCGGTGAGCCTCAGTATGACTTTTTAGATGGAGATTGCATGTGGTCACGTACTCCCTGGAACCCCACAGTCACCCCTTCTCTGATTTGCTACCCCAGAACATTCTCTGCCCCAATTCGCAAGACCTTTTGCAGTCTCAGTGTGCTGACAGTGGGGATTTACCAGTGTTGTCTGAGGAGGTGGTGGACAATGGCGAGACACAGGTGTCGGGGGGTGAGGTAGTTGAAAGTAGTGTTGCACGATATATCGAAAATTCGGTACGGTTTCGGTACCTAATGCGGTACCGAAGCTCGATACCGAGTTTTCTTGCCGTCCGATACATAGAACATGGCGCGCGCATCACTTTAATGCGGTTGCCATGTTCTAATATCTGCCGCGCTGCCAGGGCCGGATTATAATTGGAGCACCTGGAGCTACTTATCCAGGCCCCCGCTCCAATGATTTCATGGGGGGCCCCGCGCCCCCCTCACACCTCAGATCAGCCCACCCAGCCACTTTAAAAAAAGCATACTTACCTGTTCTGGCCGCCGCTGTCCTCAGGCTCCCCGCTCCACTGTGTTCCCTGCCGGCGCGCACTATGACCTGACGCAGCGTCAGGTCATAGTGCGCGCCGGCAGGGAACACAGTGGAGCGGGGAGCCTGAGGACAGCGGCGGCCAGAACAGGTAAGTATGCTTTTTTTAAAAGTGGCTGGGTGGGCTGATCTGAGGTCTGAGGGGGGGCCACAAGACGCTGGTCTGAGGGGGGCAAAGACGCTGACCTGAGGTCTGATGGGGGCACATGGGGCCACAGTGTATTGATCTGAGGTCTGAGGGGGGCCACAAGACGCTGACCTGAGGTCTGATGGGGCACATTGTGTTGATCTGAGGTCTGATGGGGGCACAAGACGCTGACCTGAGGTCTGATGGGGGCACAAGACGCTGACCTGAGGTCTGATGGGGGCACAAGACGCTGACCTGAGGTCTGATGGAGGCACAAGACGCTGATCTGAGTTCTGATGGGGGCACAAGACGCTGACCTGAGGTCTGATGGGGGCACAAGACGCTGACCTGAGATCTGATGGGGGCACAAGTCGCTGACCTGAGGTCTGATGGAGGCACAAGATGCTGATCTGAGGTCTGATGGGGGCACAAGACGCTGACCTGAGGTCTGATGGGGGCACAAGACGCTGACCTGAGGTCTGATTGGGGCACAAGACGCTGACCTGAGGTCTGATGGGGGCACAAGACGCTGACCTGAGCTCTGATGGGGGCACATTGTGTTGATCTGAGGTCTGATGGGGGCACAAGACGCTGATCTGAGGTCTGATGGGGGCACAAGACGCTGAGCTGAGGTCTGATGGGGGAACAAGACGCTGATTTGAGGTCTGATGGAAAAAAGGGGGGG